>JAECUM010030565.1:0-39022 GCA_016617855.1 Megalonaias nervosa | reverse complement strand
ATTCTAGCTCTTAAACTATGTTACAGAAAGAAGTAAAACCAGCAAAGTTAGAAAAATCAACAAACAATTCGTTTTTCTAGAACACAAATTGAAAATTCAAAAGACACCTACAATATTGAGAATTAGATCCCAAATAATACTGAATGTTCTATCACATGTTCAAAAAATATAGAGCGTTCCGAATGAATTCCAATAATGTTGAATGTCCTGATGTACCAAGAGTTTTGAATGTCCTGATTTATCACGATGATGTAATCTAGAATGTCTTTGAATGGCTTCTCAATAATCTCAAAGTAGTGTTTCATTCCAAAATTGTCAATGAACAATTTTGTAATTCCAATGAGAAGTTTAAATAAAAGATTCACCTCAAATTAAATCTGAACACAACTGCAAACTCTGATCATAGATTCCTAAGCCTGATATTAATAGGAATGAATAATTGTTTACCAAATATTCATTATATACCTAGTTCACTCGACCTATGTCGCAATAGAATGTTCTAAAAGAAAAACAATCATCCTAATGGAAAATTACAGGGCCTAGTATTATGGAGACAAGACTGACCCTGACCTCTTGCTATTTAAACATCTTCTTAACTTAAAATTATAAGAAGATTCAGGTAGTCATTAATTCCATTCACAACCCTCAATGACGATTATCATAATGGTCAGGGACACAACATAAAGTAAGTACTCATAACAATATCCATTGCATTAAAGTAACTACGTTCTTGATGTGAAAACTCAAATACAAGTTATTGCTACAGTGACTCTCCTGGTGGTATTTCAGAGCTAAGTCGATGGCATTTTGAAACTATTGATCGAAATGAAGGCACAAGTGTTATAACTATGTTATCTACTTGTACAAAGACAACATAAAGTAAGGCCTTGGTATCAGGCAAGTACAAAGACAACCAACAGGTATCAGTCAAGTACAAAGACAACATAAAGGAAAGCCTTGGTATCAGTCAAACAAAACCTAAGTATCCATTAGAATCTACTTTTTGTTCCAAGACAAGGAATGATGATACCTGAGGAAATAGAGATGTGAACAATATATAGTAATTAACCTTTTGATGAGTAAGCAAGATCAGCTAAAATTATAATTGACAAATACCAGGGCAAAATTCAAAGCAGACGGTTTCCACCTGCAGTAACAAGAATATTCGCATCATAAGAAGAACGAAACTTAAAAGGTTATGTAAATCATTTCAAGGAGTAGTAAGGGAAAAGGCTGGTTCTGGCTCCAGACCCTCTCCCACCCTCCAAACAAATATAAATTACCCCATCAGAGACCCTAAAATCCCCACCCCAAAACGATTTTCCCAAAATGAAAAGGCTGGTTCTAGCTCAAATATAATCTAAGACTTCTACTCACTCTCCAAATAAATCTTGGAGACCCTCCGAAAAAAAATATAAATTACATCTGGGAGCCCTACCAGCCTTCCCAAACGACTAACCTCTACCTCCTTCAAACTGTTTATACCCTATTATTATCATAATCTTTTTCATACCTACTGACTCTCGTTGGCAAAATATCTGTTAATATACTGTCAATAGTACGGAACTCGCGTATTAAATCATCCATATCATATTTTATACCCCGTAGGTAAGATCGTATCTGATCAAGTAATTTTCTATAGGTAATACTAGCTGTTTTGCAGGCATTTTTTTGGGTCACAAGCCGAGGTTCAATCTTTTTACACGCTGTTGCAAGAGAAACACCAACGCCTGATATTATTAATAAAAATGGATTTAAAGATGCTCCACTTGAAATTATACCAGAGCCGGTTAATAACAACGGTAAATATGATATTATCCGAAGAATTTTGTTATAATATTTATAACATTTTTTCACGCACCAAAGTTTTTTTTATGATAATATTTGTAATATTGCAATAACGCATCTACATCTTGTTTTGGAATTTCTTTTGAAATATGATTGAAATCAACTATACTTTTTTTCATTATATAATATTTGTTTACAATATTGCTGGTTCCTGGTTTGATTCATTATGCCTAATGACGTTAAGTAATTAATTATGGTGTTTCAGCTATAAATTCCAGACACCACCAGTAACGTCTCGAAGGCATTTCCGCTGATGTCAACGTAAATATTTCTTTGGTGTTCTTATTTAGCATCACCAGTAGAGGATTATAATATACATTCGGTGATGATGAAGTGGACGCAGTAATTTCCGAACTGTACATGGACAGCCTGTATAACCCAGTTACTTCTGCGGTATGTTCGAGAGTGTTATTTTGCGGTGTCCATGTCGATGATCCTGATGCTACTGTGTACACGATATTTTTAATTTGTCTGTGTGGAATTTTAATCAGATTCGTTTTTTGAACAATGTTAGGTATTCCACCGACAATGTCGCTTAGTTTCGTGTTAACGTCGGAGAGTTTGATATCAACGATTGGTGGATCACCAAAAATTCGTTAACGGTTTTATTCACATTTCTACGAAAATTTAAAAACGTTTGTACGTGTCTAGTAAAAGTAGAATTAATTGTAGTCATTTCATTATTAATTGTAGCTAACGAAGTTGTTACTGAAATTTCCTTATCATCAACATATTTTTTCGTTGCAGCATCAAAATCAGATTCTGGTTTTCTAAGATTATTAATACCATTGTTACTCATATTGAGAAATGCACGCATTATACGGCCGTTGACTAACACGTACTTTGATTCTTGATCATCAACGTATTTTCTTGTTGCGGCGTCCGTATCTGCGGTTGGATTTCCAAGGCCTGTAATTTTATTTTGATTCATAATAATGTGACCTGTGAACGAATCACCAGCTTTTTTGACATAATCGTTAACCGATTTACCGGAATCTTGTATCTTACCTTGGTCAGTAAAAGTAATGATATTATTAACAACCGCGGTAGGAACTCGTGTAAGTACATCTGACAGTTGTATATTACTTGTCTTCAATCGTCCTTGTTTGTCCTGGAAAACAACGACTTCATTTTGATCTACACTTGTGATATTCAATAAATTATTGATTTCATTTCTAAGCTGATCAAGAGTTGCGTATCTCAATAAGTCACCTTGCTGACCTTTAGCCGATGAATCTACTAATAATGTTCCAAATTTTGTATAGTAGCTCATTATTTATTATCCTATATAAAATTGTTAACGTTAGTCAGTTTAATATTACATAAACTTATATAACAATAATGGCAAAAGATATTAAATTTTGATACCGAGCGATTAATCAAGCATAAACATAATAACGAACTTCCAGATTGTCATTATATTATTGTTGGTCGTACAGGATCAGGTAAAACAAATTTGTTATTAAATCTTTTGCTCAACAATAACTTTAACTATGACAAGGCATATATTTATACAATTAATCCACAACAAGATAAGTACGAGCTACTAAGCGAATATAATAATAGACTTCGTGATGAACTTGATGCTGGATATATTTTTAATAAAACAACCAGAAGAACTAATTCCAGTTAATAAACTTGATTCATCTGAACATAAAATAATTGTATTTGACGATATTCCGCTAAACAATGAGGAGATGAACAAGATTAGATCTTATTTTTCATTATCGCGCAATAAAAGATGTAATTCTGTTTATCTCGCCCAAGGCTATTACAACGTCGATAGATTTATCAGGCGAAATACTGGTTGCTTTATATTATTTCCCGGACTAGATAATGTTGATGTGAGAAATATTGCAAACGAGCAATGTGGTGACGTAACAAAAGATAAATTTATCGAATTATATCATCAAGCAACCAAAGATAAATACAATTTCTTTTTATTTGATAAGCTAGCGAGTGATCCGGCTAAGATGCTTCGTTGTTGTATTAACACGTTTTTATAAAACATATAAAAATGATGGACGAGCATCAACAAAGAATCGAATTGCTAAAGAAATTTATTAAAACTGGAGCAGCTTTTAAGAAAAAAGTGGAAGAAGCTCGGCGTGGACAAGTTCAAGCAGAGGAAGAAACTGCTAAACTTTTCAAACCTGTTACCGAAGCAATACTTGGCAAGCAACCAGAAATATCAACATTATCTGCAGAGGAGTTTGAAAAATTAAAAGAAAAAGGTTTGTTAGGTTTACTTGGAGAAAGATCGAAAGAAGAAACCATAAAAATTGTAAACGAACTTGTAAGACACATTGCTGATCCCGTTGCACGACAGGCCGAATTCGACAGGCTAATGAACAATCCTCTTGAACTTCAACATGAGATGGTATGAATGACGGTTAATCCAGCCGAGTTAAGGAGGTTAATAGGAGATGTGTCGGAGCAAACTAAGGAATTGGCTGAGAAACAAAAAATAATAACTGAAACTATTGTAGAAAAAATGCCTACTGAAAAACAGATAATATTTTATAGAAACAATGCACGTTCTAAAATATTAGATGACGAATATAACGAATTTATTAAAGAACATAATATCACTGAGATTGATAAAATTCGAACTTGGCCAGAAGAAAAATATAACAATTTGATAAAAAAAATAAAAAAATTATAGAAGCTGGTTTACTTGCTGATAGAGAAATAAAACATTTTAAAGAAGAGAATTTATTAAAAGCATATAATTATATAAAAGAAGGAATTATTGCTGAGGTTTTACTTAAAACAGCAAATCAATATCGAAATAAACCAGGAGGTTATGTTAGAGGTTGGAGTTTTAAAAGACTATTTAATAAGTATGACGATGAACGAGATACAACATTACCAGAGGAAACCACTGGATCTGGAGTTAAAGTTTTTACATCAAACGCAGAAATAGTCGACCGACTTATGTTGTTGATATCATCAAAAGAAGCTGGTAATGAAAGCGCAGAGATCGTTAACGAAATCATTGATATGCTAGATCATCTTAGATCGAGTGGATTACTAACATCATCCGAGTATAAAATTTTACATAGCGATCTTATCTAAAAATATTAATATAATGTCACTAACATCAACAACATTATTACTTGATTCCTCGCAGACAACGGGAAACAGCGCAAACTTTTCCGTTTATTATAACCCACCAAAGAACGTGATCCTGAAAACCAGTATGAGATTGGACTAATTTCCTGCACTTGTTGGAATTCTATGGCTAACGTAAAAACTGGAGTAAATGATGAGTTTAGGTTTATAAACATAGCTGAAAGAGATAGATGGAAAACATTTAAAATTCCACAAGGAGCTTATGACCTCACTGATCTAAATAAGACAATAAAGGAGCTAATAACAAAAGCGGGCGGTATAGCTGATAATTTTGAGCTAACACCAAATTATAACATATTACGAGTTGGTATAACATTAAAAAATGGTATGATGATTGATTTTACATCACCAAAAAGTATCGCATCACTGATAGGATTTCTCCATAAAATTTACGATAGTCTTAAAGAAGCTGTTACATATAACGGTGAACTGCCAGTAAATATAACAGAAGTAAACACAATATTAATAAATTGCTCTATTGCTTCTGGATCCTACTCAGCCCAGGGCAGTAGAGGACAAACAATATATAGCTTTTCACCAGATGTTCCACCAGGATCTATCATGCAAATTAATCCACGTCAAGTTATTTATTATCCGATTAATCTTGAAAATCCAATAACAAGTATAACGATGCAATTAACCGATCAATCAGGTAGACAAATAGATTTTAACAACGAAATTGTCACGTATTATTTACACCTACGCAATGCGTAGGCGCACAGCAACGTAGTTGTCGACGTCAATTTTGTGAGCCTATATTTTATAGACAAAGATGAGACGAAGAAAAATTTATAGAAGAAAAATCGTAGGTGGATTTTGTGGAAACATATTTACTAAAATTGCTGAGAATATACCAGGAATTGCGCATAAAGTAGCACCAATTGCACTTGACGCAGGTAAAGCTTTTGCGACAGGTGCAGCTTCTTCAGCAGGCACTGCAGTAGGACAAAAGATCGCCGATAAGATCAGAGGACCTTCCACATCAGAAATAAAACGAGCAATATCAGATATTGCGCCAACAGAAGAAACAAAACGAGCTATGATAGCTACAACAAAAAAATTATTATCACCACATGGTGAAGAAATAGTACATAAACTTGTAAAAAAACCAAAACCGATGACTCCTGCTGCTTTTTAATTTTGTGTAACGATTATAAAATAAAATGTCAGCTAAAAATTATCTCGATCTTGCTGAAGAATATGATACTGACAACGCTGTAACGGAATTCGAATACGTCGAGTGTCTCGATGAAAACTCGAACGAACCAAATAAAACTGGTGTTAGAACTTTTAATACAAGAGATGAGGACATGTTTCTACTTCCGCAAAAGGCAGTGTTAGAAGTGCGTGGTCAAATATTAACTGGGATAGGTGGTGAGATTGCAGCTGGTGCAGAAATTGCGCTTGTAAATAACGGTTGGAGCTTGTTTAAAAGTGCACGATATCAACTGGCCAATCAAACTGTAGAAGATATTTCAATGCACTTGCCTATAGCAAGTACAATACTTAACATTGTTTCGTTTAGCGATGATTATTCTAGATCAGTTGCCACAAACATGATGTGGTTTAAAGATACCTCATTCGGGACAGCTGTTTCGAGCGAGTTTCGTACTGGCGCTGGTGTTCCTGCTCCAGATAACAATAATCTAATCGCCAATCCCGCCAATAATGCAGCCGACGATATTGGAGACGCGATAAGATTAGCGGTCACAAGAATAAGACGGCAGCAATATAACGAAGGATTTGCTGAACGAAAAGCATTTGCTGCAGAATCTAAACAAATAACGATGATGATTCCGTTAAGTACAATATTTGGATTTTGCCGCGAATATAACAAAGTTTTTCGCGGAATAAAACATACACTTATTTTAGATCGAGCTGATCAAAACGATTGTATAATGCATGCCGATGGGGTGGCTGAAGGACAGTTTGCTATTACAAGATTAGCGCTGTGGATGCCACGAGTTGTCCCATCTATAGCTAAAATGATGGAGCTCGAATCATTATTGGCCGCCTATACAAAAAAGATACACTTCCAGCAAAACAAGATTTATCAAACAGCAATTCCTAACACAACCGATTACACATGGCGTGTTACAACTACAGCTAGCGAACAACTACCTCGACATTTGTTCGTCGTATTTCAACGACAGGCACGTCGTAATGATCAAGAAATGAACAACTCCATATTTGATAACCCTGATATTAGACGAATATTTGCTAGAGTAAATTCTAAACAATATCCCGAACGTGCAATCGAATGCAATTTTGCTGACGATGAAACAAAAAACATATCTCGACCGTATATGTATCTTATGGAAGCAATACAAAAATATCAGGACGCGGACAGTGGATCTCAAATATCAGTAGAAGAGTTTCGAACACTCTATCCTATCTTTTATTTCGACATATCAAAACTTTCCGAACGAGTTATCAAATCGACTGCTGATGTTGAGGTCACCTGGACACTTGGCGTACTGCCAGCCGAACAGTATAACGTATATGCGCTATTTGTCAGTGATAGATTCTTGACGATTGACGCGATTAAAGGAAGAATGACTGTACAAGTTTAATCTAACAACCTTAATATAAAATAATGAAAACCAAGTACACAACTCGAGAAATATACCTAACATCCGGTCAAGTTGAAAAATTATCAGCAGCTGTTGCTAAACACCGTTCAGTTTCTTTAATGATATCCCCAGCGACAGAAGTCGCTGAGACTTTAAATAAAACAGCGGTTAAATTAATGCTAACACAACAACAAATCGATAAACTTGATAAAGGAAAACCCTTTGTCCTTAAACTATCTGTTTCACAAATAACAGCAGTGTCAAAACAAGGTGGATTTTTTGGACCAGCACTATCCGTATTAGCTAGCTCAATACTACCGAAAATTTTGCCAGTACTTGATACACTTGGACTAGCAGCTGCGTCAGGGGCGGTATCTGGCGCAACGAAAAAAACAGTTGAAGGTCGTGGAATCAAACAAATCTATCGTTAGTTTTATGTAACATTATAAAATAAATGCCACAACGAAAAACAAAATCGTCGAAAAAAAAAGAAAACAACAAAAAGCAATCGAACAAAACAAGGAGGATTTATTCAAATAGCTCCACTACTAGCGGGATTAGCGGGAAGTCTTCTTCCAAACCTACTAGGAATCGGACGTGGAATGACTCTACCGGGTACCAGACGCTATTGAGCAATTTTGATATAATTGAAAAATTGAATGACGTTGTCGGATTTCACGGAGTATTTTCTAAGGACAAACTCGATGACGTACCAGCAGGTGGTTCGTGCGTCGTAAATATAGAAAATTTTAACGATGGCTCAGGCACTCACTGGGTTGCTGTCTACGATAATAATTATTTTGATTCGTTCGATCTTATAAAAAAAATATATTTTAAAAAAATTTAAAAAAATAAAAAATAAATTGTTCGTCTAATCAACTACAGCCGATTGGAACATCAGCTTGTGGTTATTATTGTATAATGTTTGTCCGACAGATGTCAAAAGATCCTAATTTTTTGAAGTTTATTTTGCAGTTTGACACGCAGCCTTCTCACGCAAATGATGAGATTGCAGTTAATTTTATCTAAACTTGTATATATAGATAATGTCAACATACTGTCTCAAATGTAGAACTAAAACAGAAAATAAGGATGAGACGACGGAAAAAACAAAAAAATAATAAAATAATGCTAAAAAGTATTTGTGTTGTTTGTGGTAGAAAGAAAAGTATGTTTCTGAAAAAACAAGTAGCTGAGACACTAGGATCTGGTGTAGATAAAGTTATCCTGATCGATGATTAATCGATAACAATTTTTTATCAAACAAAATAAAATAAACTGAAGTGCAATTGCGATTGCGATAAAGATCTTTGTATCGAACAAGATAAAATCGTCACGTACTGTCAATCATGCAATCACCGTGAGGTAATTGGCAGCGGAATTGACATTCACAAAATTATTGGCAAATTGCCAAAACCAAAAGGAGGCTGGACATTGCCAGGTCATGGGTATACTGGACCTTATAATCCTCTTGATAAACAACTAGATGAAAATGATAATCCGCTGCCAGGACAAGAGCCTTATAATCAAGTTGATGCAATAGCGATGCGTCATGATATCTGTTATCGTGATATCGAACGTCCTGACAACGTTCGTGCAGAAAGTTCAAAATCGGATTGTGATAAAGTAATGTTAGACGAACTTCGTGATATGTAACCGACAAATATGCGAGAACGTGTTGATAGAGGCTGGTGCAGGGTTTTATTGGAGCAAAATATAAACTAGGACTCGGAAAGGAATTGTATGACGATCTTGCAGCCGAACTACACAAACCTAAAAAAAAAAGTTTACGCGACGTAGAGTTGTTGCAAACGCCGTTGATGATATCTGGGCGATAGATTTAGTAGATGTGTCAAATCTTGCTCAGTTTAATGATAATAAGAAATACTTGTTCAATGTTATAGATATTTTTAGTAAATATGCTTTTAGTGTACCTGTTTCGGATAAAACAGGATTGTCGATAACTGACGCGCTAAAACAAATAATAGCAAGTACTGAAAGAAAACCAAATAGAATCTGGACTGATCACGGAGCGGAGTTTTTTAATAAAAAGTTCGAGCAGTTTTTAGAACAAAATGATATAAAAAAATATGTTACAGGGAACGAGGGTAAAAGCGTTGTCTTCGAGCGATTTAATCGCACGCTAAACGAAAAAATGCATAAACATATGACAGCTAAAAATACGAACAGGTATATTGATGATCTTTCTCAGATCGTTGACGAATATAATAACACGAAACATCGAACCACTAAATTGTCGCCAAATGACGCAATTAAAAATCCGATATTAGCAAATGAAAACAAGTATCGCAGACATAAATTTAAAGTGTGTGATCGAGTTAGAATTTCTCTGACGAAAAAGGTATTTGAGAAAGGATTTACTCCAAACTGGAGCGAAGAAGTATTTGTTCTTGATAAAGTACTTTTAACGATACCCGTAACATATGCGCTAAAAGATTTATTAGGTGGACCTATAACTGGCAGTTTTTACGAACAAGAACTACAGAAAACTGAACAAGATGTTTTCGTCATCGAAAAAGTTATTAGGAAAAAAGGCAATAAAATTTTAGTTAAGTGGCGCGGGTATAGCGATAAATTTAATAGTTGGATCCCAACCAAGCAAATTTTGAAATAATGTTTCTGTAGATTTCCTCGTACTTACGTTTGATAGATTTACATTTTACTGGTTTACATAATGATATTAGATATTGTCTTCGATCGTCAGAGATTGTCATTAAGTTAAAAATCTTGACAAATATAAAATCGAATTTTATATTTTTTTGTCGGCTTGCAATTTTTAGATTTAAAAAAGGTTTGATAAGCTGCCAAAATATTTGTTGTTCGGCAACAGTAAAATTAAATTTTATTATTTTTTTTAACAATGTGATACTTAACATTATATCGTCCAGTTATCGGTCTGCTGTAATTTTTTCTGTCAAAGACGGTGTTGCTGTTGTCATCTTCATCATCATTAAATAAAATATCATCTGCGCTATAACTAGCAGATTTGTCTGTTATATCAGTAGAGATTGTAATATTATCTGCGACTTTGTCGTTAGTGATTGTATCACTTGCAATTGTGTCGCTAGAGATGAAATCTCCTGCGATTGTATCTTCCTCGTATATATAAGCAAGTCTTTTCATCAAATCCATATTATAATATACTTTTATCTAATTTATTGCTATAAGATGACTAATGAGGTAAAATATCATCAAAAAGTTAATATATTAAATTACAAAGAAATAGCCGAAGCAGTGAGAAAATGTCTGTCGGGTTCTAGTGCATATTCCGTTGACGTTATTGTAATGCCAGGCGAAAATGATAACAGCAGCAGAAAAAAATAAACTTAATGACAGTGCTTTTATAACATTAAAATTTGATCGCGATGTTTGCTCATAGCTGTCTTACTAAGACAGCATTACGAAATATAAATAATCATCGTATCTAAAGCTAATCCAAGCATTATATTTGCTTGAAAAAGTTGATCTTAGTATTCCATCGGCAACAAATTTTACTGCCCTGGGATTTATCTTAAAGTATTGAGCAGCAGATGAGATTGAAGGAAATTTGATTTCCTTATCTATTTTAAGATTAAATGAAACAACAGGTTTTGCTGGACATCTAAAATTAATACCACCACCTAGTCCTTTTTTTATATTTTCCTGCTGGGTATCTAGTTCCAAATTTTCCAGTCGATTATCAGTTTTTACATTACTGATGTGATTAATAACCAGACCATTAGGTATAGGTCCGTTAAACGTCTCGTAAACAAAACGATGGCTAAAATAATTAACTCTACCGGCTAGTGTTCCTCTGACAGTTACCGTGAGATACCCCATATTATTCAAATTACCAATAACTTTTTTATTTCTTATATATCGTTATCATTTACCTCGTATAAATCAAATATTTTATGACGTTGATACTCATCTTGTAAAGCTAAATTTTCAATATTGTCATCAGTGATCGAATTATTTACTCTATACACTCGTTGTCCTTCTGGAATATTATCGTAAAACAAAGTATAAATAAAATCTTTTCGAAACATTTCCGTTGTCTCATCATTATCTCCCTTTACGCTAATCTTATAACCCGCTGGCGTTGCTTCACCAATAGATTTTTTTAGATTTTATGTTAATAACCGAACCTAATGCATTTCCAGCGTATAGGTTATACTTCGGATGAACATGATATGCTTCTTGCTCGTTTGCGCTTGTCAGATTTTGTGTCATTATATTCTATAAGAATTTTATATCTCTAATTGATTGTTCAACTTGGCGCGCGGTGAGTTATCGATCGAATAATCAATTAGATATATAATATTACACTATTATATAGCATGTTGAAATTGCAAGATATAGCCAAGAAGAGTCTTATGGGAGAACCTGAAAAAATAGCGACTGCCTTTACAGGATTCGACAACAGTTATCGGTTTGATAAACAAATCGTACTAGTAAATTTCACCGCAACAAATCTCTGTCATTTGCTAGAGCTAACTGTAAAACGTGAACTTGAAAAATATAAGGGTCTAAGAATATTAGTGCAATATCATGTTATGTTTTCAAAGCTACTTGTGACAGAGGGATCGACTGACAAAGAAATCGCAAACCCTTACATCAACGCAAAATCGAGGCGTGTTTTGCTTGGGACTGATCTTTTGTCACTAGCTGATGAAATACACCAGGAAATTAGGAAAAAGATAGAAGAATTGACCGAATTGGGTTCGGGTTGGAAGTTTGAAATGATCAAGGAAATTTTATTTCACACAATAAAATATAACGTATTACGCGGTAGTTCGTGTATTGACCTGCCACAAAAAATAAAAAATAAAAAATGCTGTATAAACGTAAAGAACGTCGATAACAGATGTTTTCAATGGGCTATTCTTTCTACACTATTTCCAGCAGAAAAAAATGCTGATCGTGTTGACAAGTATATTAGTCACGTATTAAAATTAAATTTTAATGGTATTGACTTTCCAGTTGCAGAAAATCAAATACCAAAGTTTGAAAAGCAAAATAATGTTTCAATAAATGTTTTCGGACTAGATGAAAAAGAAAACGTCTATCAGAGATATATTTCAGAAAAAGCTTCACAATCGACAATAAACTTGCTGTTTTATAAGAATCATTACGTTTGGATCAAAAACTTTAATGGACTAGTTGGCAGACAGTATAATAAACGAAATAAAAAACGTTCTTTTGTTATCGCTGTTTACACGGTTGTGAAGACAATGAAACATTACAAAAGCATTTGCAGTACTGTAGTGACGTACAACGAATAACAATGCCGTCCAAAGAAAATAGTTGACTGCAGTTTGTCAATCATAATCACAAACTAAAAATTCCTTTCGTTATATACGCCGATTTCGAATGTTTACTTCAGCCTGTACTTGGCGTAGAAAATAATCCTGACAAATCGAGTACAAGAAAGACTCAAAATCATGTTTCATGTGGGGTAGCGTATAAAATAGTTTGCTGCACTAATTCGAGATTATCTAAACCAATCAAGTTATATCGTGGTAATAATCCGGCTGTTTGGCTTCTCAAGCAGTTAATTAACGAAGTTGATAATATATTTAATCGTTTAAAAAGAATAACTCCAATGATAAAACTGACATCTCAACAAGAATCTGATCACGAGCAAGCGGAATTTTGTCATATTTGTGAAAAAGCTTTTGACTCGCTTGATAACAAAAAAGTACGTGACCATTGCCATTTGACCGGACAGTATCGTGGAGCGGGTCATGATAAGTGTAATTCAAAATTTCATGCTCCAGATTTTATTCCAGTTGTTCTTCACAACTTCCGAGGATATGATAGCCACATTATCGTAGAAGCTTTAGGTGATCCCAACATAATATCTCGTTTAAAACTTAATAACGTAATCAAGTGCATTCCAAATAATTTTGAAAAGTATATGTCAGTTACTTTAGGTAAGTTACGTTTTATTGACAGCCTACAGTTTATGGCAGCATCATTGGATGAGCTGGTAAAAGGTTGTAGCGAGTTTGATAACCTACGAGACTGTTTTGGAGATAAATTTAATCTACTGACTAAAAAAGGAGTATTTCCGTACGAGTATCTCGATGATTGGAGTAAATTTGATGAAACGTCTTTACCTAGCAAAGAAAAATTTTATTCGCAGCTTAAAAATGAAAATATAACCGATGACGAGTACAAATATGCACAAGATATTTGGAAAGAATTTGATTGCAAGGCGTTTGGCGATTATCATGATTTATATTTGAAAACCGACGTGTTATTGCTAACAGATGTTTTTGAAAGTTTTGGAAAAGTGAGCTATAATAATTATGGACTAGATCCTTGTTGGTATTATTCTGCTCCCGGGCTGTCATGGGACGCTCTGTTAAAGTTTAGTAAGGTAAAGTTAGAATTACTGACTGACGTTGATATGTTCAATTTTATCGAAAAAGGTATTCGAGGCGGTATTAGCGTTATAACAAAGAAATATTCTAAAGCAAACAACAAATACTTGAAAGAGTACAATCCTAAGCTTCCTTCGAAGTATATAATTTATCTTGACTTTAATAATTTGTACGGTTATTCTATGGCAGAACCAATGCCTTTTGGTGGATTTCGTTGGATTACGGCTGAACAATTTTTATCGGAGACAGAAAAAAAGATACCTGACGATGTTTCGTATTTTGTTGAAGTTGATCTCGATTATCCAACTTCGCTACACAATTTACACAACGATTATCCTTTCTTTGCAGAATCAATGATAATAGATCATAGTTTGTTATCTCAAGAACAACAAGCGACAGCATCACCAAGACAAAATTCTATGGTAAAAAAACTAGTACCAAATTTACTTGATAAGAAAAATTATGTTTTGCATTACAAAGTTTTAAAACAAACAGTAGATGCTGGTTTTGTGTTGAGGAAAGTTCATAGAGTTTTAAAGTTTAATCAGTCACCTTGGATGAAAGGTTATATTAACTCGAACACATCGAGAAGAGCTGTAGCGAAAACCGATTTTGAAAAAAACTTCTTTAAGCTTATGAACAATTCCGTTTTTGGTAAGGCGATGGAAAATATTAGAAAACGAGTAAATATCGAGCTAGTTAATGATATCAATCGCAGAAATAAACTTGTGTCGGACGACGATTTTGTTAGCATGAAAATTTTTAATGAAAATCTTGTCGCGATACAAAGAAGAAAAACAAATCTAAAACTAAATAAACCAATTTACGTTGGAGCTTCCGTGTTAGATTTATCGAAGTGGCTCATGTACGATTTTCATTATAATTTTGTTAAAAATCAATGGCCGTCCAGTAGACTATTGTTTACTGATACCGACTCGCTCGTGTATGAAATCGAATGTGAGGACGTCTATCAAGAGATATATGATAATCGACATCTGTTTGATCTTTCCGATTACCCTCGTGACAGTAAATTTCATGACGACACAAATTAAAAGGTTATTGGTAAGTTCAAAGATGAAATGAACTCGAGCATCATCAAATACTTTATCGGATTGCGCAGTAAAATGTATGCCGTATTGCTAGATAATAATAAAATAACGAAAAAAGCAAAAGGTCTGCCTCGCGATTTTGTTAAAAAGTTTATGAAATTTGATGATTACAAGTACGCGCTTGATGGCGGCGCTAGTTTTATAAGAGCAATGGCTATTCGAACAAATCATCATAAACTCGAAACAGATGTCATTATCAAACGCGGTTTAAGTAACTTTGATGACAAACGTTATTGCGAAAACGGAATAGATACATTTGCACTTGGTTATTGTTTTGATGATAGATCTATACTCGATATTATATTCGATGATTAAGTCATGAAATTTTGTGTAAACTTTAGAAATAATCTTTGAAAATTTGGCAGTGACAAATAGCTACAATAGCAAGATCAAATATCTAATGATGGACGGCAAACAGTTGACAGTTGAATTTAATAATGAAACATCAGGTATATGTTTCAGCGGCAATAATGTTGCTGGTAACAAGCTAAAACTTTCACTTATCAGATCTGGTAACAGCGAGTATTTCAATTACCTTGAACAAATGAGCCAGAAGTTATCAGCGGAATTTAAAAACTTTCATAATCCGATCAGTCAACAAAAATATACTAAACTTGCCATCGATCTCGATCGGTCAAAAGTATATTTTATCGAGAAAAAATATCCTCTTAACAAACCGCAAATAAAAGATTTGTTCGAATGTCGTCGCTGTGTGAGCGGTAAAGTAAAGTTTAGCCTCTATTATCGCGATGATGAAATATTTCTAATATCAACGGTATAAACATTGATAATTGGTGATGAGGTTTGAAGTAAGCAGAGGTTAGTCGTTTGGGAAGGCTGGTAGGGCTCCCAGATGTAATTTATATTTTTTTTCGGAGGGTCTCCAAGATTTATTTGGAGAGTGAGTAGAAGTCTTAGATTATATTTGAGCTAGAACCAGCCTTTTCATTTTGGGAAAATCGTTTTGGGGTGGGGATTTTAGGGTCTCTGATGGGGTAATTTATATTTGTTTGGAGGGTGGGAGAGGGTCTGGAGCCAGAACCAGCCTTTTCCCTTACTACTCAAGGCTGTCAATTCGAAAATATAATCTGTAAGATTCGATTATCTAATGTGTGAAAACAGAACAGATTATGTACAAAATTTGTCAACAAAGAAAGAGATACAAACAAAAATGATACATTTCAGTTGTAAAGTGTCGAAAGCATAATTGTGCAAGTAGCTGGACATCCAAGACTTGAGATGTTTTGGAGGAAGATCTAAAAGTAATCAATTCCAAAGGCAAAGGCAAATTCCCATTACGTGAATGGCTGATAAAAGTGCTTACTGAAAAGAGTCTAACAATAGCTTCTATTGACAGCGCAAACATATGATAGTGTTAGCTTTTGCCCTGTCTAAAGGATATATGCTACAGAATTTAGCAGGTAGTAAAAAAGTAACAATGGAAGAAACCGAAAAAAAATGATTTTTTTTTTGTTTGAGTTAGCAAGACCGCTGCCACAGCTCAACCCGATATTTTTGGTCGTGTGATATCTGGCTTTTGAGTTTTAACTTTCACTTATCTGGACGTTAGTTGGTGTGTTATTTACATTTGTTTTATATAAAAAGATGCAAGCAAAATATCTTGTAGGATCAAAAAGTACATCTTTTGTCGTACTGTCACACTTGTAAGCATTTATTGGAGTACCACCTATCGCCTCACACCGTAGCCGAAGTCTTGGCTCAAATTTAGGCCAGATGAAGATGACATGAGTGAGCCAGAATCCAGACCCAGAGAGTCTGCGTCAAAATAAAGTTCACACCCAGTAACCGCTGAAAACTAATACCACATTCGAGAGACGGATAAACGCTTCTCTAGAAAATTTAGAACCAAAGCCTACACGTACACGGTGAAATTTAAAGATTTCAAGTCAGACGTACCGCTGGAGAAAGCAGAGGGGTTCATCACCGATTTGTGGGATTCTTTGTTAACCACACTAAAACGGCAATGTCGAGCCAACGAGGACGATTGCTTGACACTTTCTATTTATCACGACAGTGTGAAGTCCCCTGTTTGGATCGAATTTAGCAGGCCATCAGAATTGACACCTTCCAGAGTCATTGACAAGATTCAACACGTGCAGCAATCCAAGGACAAGTTTCACATCACCGATGGAAACGCGACACTGTACATGGCCCACGTTTCTCTTCCCAAAGGGACCGGACGCAAAAAAAAGTGTTATTGGTGGACGACCTTCGCAGCAACAAAACGAGTCTTGTCCGAATTAACAACCCTCAAGACCAGATGTATTTAGCCCGTGCCATCGTCGTAGGACGAACGTATGCCGGCAAGAACGACATGTTAGAATGGAAAAGAGCCCGGAAAACTATTCAACGATCGGACCGAGCCAAACAACCAAGATAAGCAGAACTCCTGTTGCAGCAAACGGGGCTATTCAAAGACACACCCTGTGGCATTCCTGAAATGCAAAAACTGCAAGACGTCTTAGGTCCACGCTACACCTTGAAAGTATATCCTCAAGAAGTGCGTAGACCTCTGTTGTTTCGAGGCAAAAATTTCTAAGACGGAAAATACATTCACGTCTATCATCACTATGAACATTTCGATGCCATTACCAGTATCCCTGGATTCCTGGGATACAGTTATTACTGTGAGAAATGTGACTATGGCTATAACAATCGAAAGCAAAAGTGCTTGCCAACTGCTGAGATTGTGCACTACTTGTGGACAAGTCATACGTACCAATTGTGCCAAGGCTCACGTATGTTCAGGAAAGACACGATGTCCCATTTGTCGCCAAATCGTGGATTTGGAAAACAAATGCTAAATTCAAAAATACCATCTAAAAATCAAGA
Organism: Megalonaias nervosa; assembly: GCA_016617855.1. Lineage (NCBI taxonomy): Eukaryota > Metazoa > Mollusca > Bivalvia > Unionida > Unionidae > Megalonaias > Megalonaias nervosa. The sequence continues at coordinate 21,115 of JAECUM010030565.1, read as the reverse complement.
AGAAGATAACCAGAAGAAGGGCAATTTGATCCTTTTCGATTTCGAATGCATGCAAGAGACCGTCATTCACATTCCTAATTTCTGAGTGGCTCATCGAGCGTGCAAGAAGTGCATCCAAGAACCTATATTTAGTCATTGCCCTCACTGCAGCAAGATTCCTGGAGGACGTGAAAAATCTTTCGAGGACCGACCACGCTGACCGATTTCGCCCAGTGGATCTTAGACCCTAATGATGAGAAGTGGAGTCAAAAGAACATCGAACGTCATGGAGATTGTCATCGCTATGCCACGGTGATGGCTTACAATTTCTCGGGATACGATGGACAGTTTCTTCTGAGATACTATACGTAACAAAGTACCGAACGTCCGAAAGTCACTTTGAACGGCACCAAAATAATTTCCATGCAAGTAGGACAAGTGCAGTTTAAAGATTCGATGAGTTACTTGGCCATGCCATTGAGTTGAGTCCCTGAAACGTTTGGAATGACAGAAATGGCAAAAGGCTATTTTCCGCACTTTTCCAATACCGACGTCAATCAACACGCCGTTCTCCCTCATTTGCCTGATGCTCACTACTTTGACCCAGACAACATGAGCACCGAACAACGAGAAGCTTTCTACGCTTGGTACCACACTCACGCCTCGGACCCCTTCGACTTTCAGGAAGAAATGTTAAAGTATTGCTGTGAAAAATTCGAGAAATGTTCATGGAACACGGACGGATCGATTCCTTGAAAGAAGCCTGCACCATTGCCAAAGCGTGTTCCTTAATGTACCGCCAACGATTCATGCCCAAAAACACCCTGGTGGTCATTCGCCCTCAAACGATTAACTTTGTCAAACGTCAATACTCGGTCAAAGCCCTACGCCGGCTACATTGCTTGTGCGACAAGGAAGACAAATAGATCCAACACGCCCGAAACGACGGAGGTGAAAAGACCATCGGAACGTATTTGGTGGATGGCTGGGACTAAGAAAACCTCAAGATCGTGTACGAATTTATCGGTTGCTTATTTCACAGATGTTCCATCTGTTACCCTCAATTTGACACTAAAAATCAGTTTTTCCGACGTACCATGGAAAACATGTACGAGGCCACTTGTCAGCGACGCCTGAAATTAGAACAGAAAGGATACCAAGTGGTGGATATGTGGGAACACGAGTACGATCATCGGTTGAAAACCGATCCTGAGTTTAATCGTATCGTGGAAATTACAAGTGGGTGGACCCTCTGACCCCGTGGAACAGTTTGCAATGAGGACTAACGGATGCCACCAGTTTGCTGTACCAAGCCGACGAGGAGAAAGGAGAAGAAATCAAATACCGTGACGTGTGTTCGCTGTATCCATACGTGTGCAAATATTGTCACTTTCTCGCAGGGCACCCACAATTGCTGACGGAACACATCGACATGAACATCATTCGACAATACGAAGGATTGACTAAATGTAAAGTCTTGCATCCCACTGACTTTTACCATCCTGTTTTACCTCACCATTGCCAAGGAAAACTGATGTTTCCCGTGTGCCGTACTTGTGCCGAAACGTGCAACCAGGACCCACCTTGTCAGCACACCCAGGAAGTACGTGCATTGACAGGAACGTGGGTCAGCGTGGAATTGTTAAAAGCTCTGGACCTGGGATACCAATTGTTAGAAGTCTACGAAATTTACCACTTTCCCAAGACATAACAGTACCACAAGGGTGACGAGACTCAGAAAGGCATTTTCGCAGATTACGTGGATGCATTTTTTGAAACTGAAACAAGAAGCCAGTGGCTATCCTTCCTGGCGCCACACTCCCAAAGACCAAATGAAATTCAAAGAGAAATACTTGGAGCAGGAAGGCATCACTTTAGACCGCGTGGAGAAGAACGTAGGAAGGCGATCGTTTGCTAAAGTGATGCTAAATTGTTTATGCGGCAAAATGGCACAACGAATGTGTTTACCCAAGATGGAGTAATTGTCCGATCCTTCCCGCTACTTCCAGATGATAAATAAAAATCCAAATACATGAAGCACGTGAACGTCATTCGTGAAGACTTGATCCTGGTCAATTACGAAGAAGAACTGGACTTTGTAGAAGCCGACGAATTTGGAAGTGTCATCATTGCGGCCTACGTGACAGCCCATGCTCGCTTAAAATTGTACGAAACTTTAGAACTGTTAGGTGATCGTGTAGTGTATTTTGACACGGACAGTTGCATCTACATCGATCGCCTGAGTCACCGACACCCTGACATCGAAGGAGACCGTTTAGGAGCCTGGACGGACGAGCACCCCAACGACAAGATTCTAAGTTTTGCTAGTGGCGGTCCCAAAAATTGCGGTTACGAATATCGGGACCCAAAAGGAGAAGTGCACACCGAGTGTAAAGTGAAAGGATTGACTCTCAATTATCGCACCAGTCAAGTGGCGAACGTTGGGGTATTGAAAAAAGCCTTGGAGTCTGGAGAGGATGGAAATTTTAAAGTGACCACCTACGAACCTCACAAGATTGTACGTTTAGCCACACATCAAATCGTCTGTCAACCTTTGGAAAAACTGTATCAAATCGTGTACGAGAAGCGAGTGCGGCTTCCCAACCACTTCACTTTACCTTACGGACACATCGATATTGGCCAGCATAGAGAAAGGGAAAACGGCCAAGACCGATAGTTCATTATAACAACCATTGCCAAGCTAGAAAGATGAATCTTTTCAAACAAACACCATTCAAGTCCTGTGATTCTCAATTGTAATGAGACGCTGTGCCTTGCGATTGCAGGGATGCCGTATTCTATGACCTCAGTGATTCAGTACCACGTCATGGGAACTTTGTTATGACTACTACAACTACTACACCTACCATGGAAAGAGATGCTGTGCGTGTCAAACCTGACGGATGCGAAAGCGATGCCACTCGTTATCGTGGACTCTTTACTGGTTTTCCCTGTGAACGTGAAACCAAGCGACTAACACCCTACGGATGTCATCCATGCCTGAGTTTACTACTGCAGGTTTCACCGTATCCACATCGAAATGAACCTGTCAAAGAAGAATATTCGTTCCCTGTGCGTTTGCCTGAATACTGCGACTTTGAAAGTCGATTCCAAACCTTCCAAGGAAAGTGGCCTAAATATCTGGGAGTACCTATCCCCGAAGAATTAGCCAGAGCCACATTTATCTACTTTTGCGGAGGGGATAAAGTCAAGTGCTTCAGTTGCGGTGTGTCACTATACCAGTGGGAAGTTAAAGATTCCGCTTACCTGGAACGTGGTTGATGGTCTCCGCACAGTCACTACCTACCTTTAGTGGGACTCCAGTAATCTCTTGATGGATACTTTACAAGAGAACATTGGCAGTTTGCCTGTGGAGTTGAGAGAACGCATTTACCGTGAGTTGGTCAAAATAGAAGTGAAACGCAAACTCAAAATCATTTCTCCATTTTTAAACTATGCTCTTTCCAACGTAAACGAAGTCTGATTATGGGAGGACACTACTTCAGTCCTAAATATAAACGAGGATATTGGCCACGCCCCAGCGATTCCTGATACTTGGAAGACACTATTTGTATTGCTTCCAACAACAAGAGGTTTAAAAACTGGCTACCATGCCACGACCTTTATTATTAGTGATACAACAATTGACGTGGAAGGAAATCAATGACAGTATTCAGACGGTGAAGGATTACCAACACTTGTACGAGAACTGTGTCCATTGAATTGGGGTCATCTTGTGGTGTGTGTCTTACTGATTTCCTTTCTGGGATTTCGTTTACCAGTCGATTTCTTGTGGACTCATTACAATATGTACTGTGAGGTACCGCCAAAAAACATGAAAGGGGTACCTTTAAATATCCACAAGAGATTCATTCCGTTAAAAGCTTTGTTCTTTCATCTTGACATTTCTCGACCTCAACGGGAAGAAAAGATTCGTCAACTTTTAGGCAATGAAGATGTGTACGACGATGTGTGTGTAGCTTGTGACTTACATCCACACTGGTCAGATGTACGTGACTGGAAAAGGTTTGGTTTCGAGGCTTGGACAGAAGAAATGGCACACTATGCACAATATTTGTGATCAGAAAGTCAAATGTCCAGTGAAAAAGTTAACTTTTAGACCTGTGTTAGCCACAGTGTCAGAAGAAGAACCTGTCACCGAGGAAAACCACCCCCTTCAGGACAGGACTGTCATTGACATGAGCAAACCCGAAAGACCATGCCCACAAAATCAAAGTCCAAGAGAGATCGGGCATGTTACAGATATTTTTGGAACTGTCCCGATTTAGTCCGTTGCGAACCCCTCCACGACACGTGATGCCTGTCATCAAGTTGATACGACGTAAAGATAAACAGGGGAGACACATTCCAGTATAAAAAGACCTGGGGCAAACGATGGGTATCAGTGTTTTTATGCTCCTGAACACCAGAAGATATCCCCTAAAAGAAGTGCACACCAACACCATCGTCGTTCTCCTTTCCAAAAAGAAAAAGGAAAAAGAAAAGGACAGTCTCGTCATCCGATAAAACGCTTAGCCAACCATCAACGTTTACCCTCGAGAAGACACACTCGTCCAAAGAAAAAGAGGAGCAACGAAAGTGGAGGACTTTTTAAATGACAAAGTCAATGAGATCGTCAAAAAGACTGCTTACAATACCTACAACTACTAGTCCAAAAATACGCATTCAAAAAATAAGAAAAAGAGGAGACCCTTCGGACAGCAGAACTCTGGAATTATGAATAAAATATTTTACTTAACGTTACCCAGTGACAGTTCCATGGCAGTGTTTCCCCACAATACTTTGTGCTGTTTCACGACCAAATTATCTCAGGAAATCCAATTGGATCATGAAGCCCATTGGGAAGTGGTTTTGGTCGAAATCATTCACCCAACACAAATCAAAAACATCATTGAAAATCAAAACACTTTTACAGTCGAAGTTTATGAGGACCAAGTGCAACAAAACTTGGATGAACGCGTAACTGTAGGTGACTCTATGAAAACACAGGACCCAAAACTAAACGGTTCACCCATCTGTTGACAATTCCTGCAGGCTATTATTTTAGCGGTCAACATCTGTTCAACACGAATGCAACCAAATTTAATGTAGTTTTGGCAAAGTCTTGGACAAAACCAAACAATGTGTCACGATCGAGTACCATAAAGTGGCTCGACGCCTGCTGGTCAGATTTCAGAGGACAAAGTTTTGGCCATTACATTTTGTCCTGAATTATTTGATATTTCGGATGGAGACCTCAAGATGATCAAGAATAAAAATAAAATACCAGCCATCACCAGCAACTTGGAATTTGCGAAGTATTTTAGATCCCCGGTAGAACTGAACCAAGGATTAAATTTGATCTTTGTGTACTCCGATGTGGTGGAGTATAACGTGGTGGGAAACACTTCCGTACCGTTACTAGGAGTCATTCCTTTGAAAGTGGATTCTGCCACGTTCGCTGAGGAGGAAGGAGGAAACACCTATCATGTTCACCACGAATTTGTACATGCTCATTATTTGCCCGTCAGTAAGTTGTATTTCGACAGTGTCAACATTACTATAAAATGAAATCTGGGACAAAATATTTCATTCAGTAAAGGGAAAGTTACGGTGAAACTCCATTTTCGAAAACGATTCTCTAACAACTTGTAACTCATGTATCCAGTGTACCGAGGAGTCGCTCAACAGCGAGGACATGGTTTAGGAGATATGCTGAAATCGGCGTTTCGTTCGATGGCTCCTGTTTTGAAACCGATGGCGACAAGAGGATTGCACGCCTTGAAAGATGCAGCTTTGACGCAAGGCAAATAACTTCTCCAAACTGTCATCGTCGACAAACAAAATCCCAAAGAAGCTTTCTTGAGAGCAGGCATAAATGTCTTGCTTCAAGCGGGCAAAGACATTTTGGGCAGAAAGAGACAACAACGACACCCATTCAGAGGACTTCACACCCTCAGAGCTAGAAAGACTAAGAAAAGAAGAACCGTCCGAGACTTAGAGGTTTTTGATTATTAAATCACAAACATATAGAAAAAAATGATTCACCGAGAGTCTTGCGCCTGTTCCAAGTCGGAACTGCATCTGTTTGCCATGCCACCCACCACGATGAAAATGCAAGAATCCCAATGGGTAGAATTTCATCCCCTCTCCTCTTTGACGGATTCAGCTCCATCGAATTGGAAATCAAAGGACAGCCCGAAGATTACATCGATATGAATAGCAGTTACTTGAAAGTCAAAGTGATCAAAACGGACGACACCAAACTGGAAGCCGATGCTAGAGTAGCTCCCGTGAAAAATTTCAAGCATTCCTTGTTCAACGATGTGGATTTGTACTTGAATAATAAACTAGTCAGCATCAGCATGGATACTTACCCTTACCAAGCGTACCTGGAAAATCACTTGACGTACGGAAAAGAGGCCAAGAACACTTATCTGGATGCTTGCGTGGTATGGAAACCTTAAACAGCAGGCAAAGACAAGTTTAACGACACAGTCCTAACAGCAGATGACGATCTTCACAATGTGGGCTTTAACGACCGTCGAAAGAAAATCCCGCAAGGACGTAGTTTAGAACTGTTTGGTCGTTTGCATTTTTACATGTGGTTACATGAAAATTAGTTGCTGAATGGGGTGGATATCCGCCTGAGACTGATTCGAAGCAGTACCATTTTCCATTGGATGGCAAATGCCAACGAGTATAAAACCATCATCCCAGAAGCCAGACTCTACGTGCGTCGTGTGGAAGTGTTACCGAAAGTGGGAAACGACACTTTGAGCAGAACGACTGCCAAGTATCCGATACGACGCGTCGAAGTGAAAACCTTCACCATTGCTGCTGAACTCCGATCCAAGATCGAAGATCATCTGTTCCAAGGACAGTTACCCAAACGTTTAATCACTGGCATCGTTAGCAATGCAGCCCTCAACGGAGCCCACGATCAAAATCCTTTCCAGTTTAAGCACTACCGAGTGTCCAAGATCGAAGTCAGTTGCGATGGCAAGACCTTGTGTACCAGACCTTTCGAACCTAACTTCACCCAGAATAATTACTTGAGATCGTACCTGTCCCTGTACGAAGCTACCGGACAAGTAGGGACCAACACCACCGACGGCATTTCGTATGACGATTATGCAGGAGGTTACGCTTTGTGGTCTTTTGATTTCAATCCAGACCAAGGCAGCGACGAGGGACATTTCCACCCTATAAAATCTGGTCAGCTTCGTGTGGAACTTCAATTTGCTACAGCTCTACTCGAGACGGTGAACCTCTTGTATGCCGAATTCGATAATACGATAGAAATCAACAGTTTGAGAGAAGTCATTCTAGACTATTAGAAGTTATGGAAGACTCTTATCCGTCTTTGAATGGTAGAGAATCTTTGGACATGGGATGGGAGGATAACTTGGGAGAAGAATCACCCGCCAAAAGAGACAAAGACGAAGAGGACATAGTGGTTATGTCCAGATGACCAGAACAAGAACAACATTTAGTCTCATGTTTTTCCAAACACCTGGGAAATAAAATTACGGAACTGACCAAGAAAGATTGCTATGGATGTCAAAACCATCATCCTAGTCAAATTCAACGCGATAAATGTCTGATGATGAGTCAAGAAGAAAAATTGGACGAGTATCTGGAGGACGCTTTGGGTCTCATCTCGGAAGAAGCAGTGTTGCATCAGTGGTATTGTTACGTGTAGGCTCGGACAAAAGTAACAAAAGAAAAGAGTGAAGCCAACAAGCCTTCTAAGTTTTAACAAAATAATGTATTTCCCTAGAAAGCAAGATGAAAATATGAAATAGGACTTAGGGTTTGGGAATATAATCCAAAATTTAATCCTAGAATTAAAAAATATAAGTCCTATCACTAAACAGTTCTAATTGATTCCAGGTTCGAATCTCGATGAAGTTCCAATATGGAAGGCAATGACGTCAGATGAGGTCGTTGTACTGATGGCGACAGTTCCTCGTTGAATCACAATTTATAATGTTGCCGTTTAGAATTCCAGAATAAATTTCCACTGAATGTCTTTGTCGCAGAAGTTTTATAAAGAAGAGCACTTGTGTAGTTTTCTAGAGAATATAAATTATTAAATTCCAAAAAAAAACAGATGAACTTCAGAACAAACTGGCATCAACAATAAAACACCTTGTTGTCTAAGGTGTAGGAATACGATTGACAAAATTTCACTGAGATATCAGTATTAAACCCGGCTAAAACGTCATTTCGACACTCACGATGGGTCACATGATCACGTAATCATCAAACCGCGAAGTAAAAAAAATGCCATTTAGCATTTATGCTAGACTAGCCCTATCTAAGAATCAGATTCTCACGCTGTAAATAAAAAAACAAAGGCTGTTTACAACCTAGCAAACATGACCTTGGTAATAGCCAATTGTTTTCATTCAATATTTACAAATACCTCAACCAAGGTGAACTAAAAATAGTGATAAAACAACCGTTAGGTTCTAATCAGGTCTAGTAAATATTCCGAAGAGAGATTCAAATTCAATGAAAATTATCATTACAATAAAATGTAATGAAACAAAAATAAACAAAAAGAATTTAAAACCAACACACAGTTAATTTAATTACATATTCGTAACACCTCCCCCCGTAAAGAAAAAGAAAGATTTATATAATAAAGCTTTCTTTTTACCATATGTAAATTATACATGAGGTAAAACAAAATTACATAAGAAAACTCTTATGATTTATACAAAGTGTACATGAAATAATATTTCTATACACGGGAAAGTGCATCTGCAATCAAATTGTCTTTTCCTTTGTTGTGCCTGATGTCAAGATTATATTCTTGTAAAAACAAACTCCACCTTAATAACCTTTGATTTTTATTTTTCATCTTATCGATGAAAGTAAGGGGTGTGTGATCACTAAACACAACAACCGGAGAAGAGGCTGAACTAATGTAAACTTTAAAATGCTGTAATGCCAATATTAAAGCCAAACATTCCTTCTCGATTGTTGAGTAATTTCATTGGTGTTTATTTAATTTCTTAGAAAAATAGCACACTGGGTGATCAACACCATTTCTATCTTCTTAAATCAATACTGCTCCAACCACAACATCACTTGCATCAAGAGATAATATAAAAGATTGATTGAAAATTGGAGCTGTAAGAACCGGCGCACTTTTGAGTATGGCTTTTAACCTATCAAAAGCCTCCTGACATTTTTCAGTCCAAACAAACTTGTATTTTTACTTAACAAGTTTGTCACGGGTTCAGCAATATTAGAAAAATTGGAACAAAATTTCCTATAGTATCCATCCATAGTCAAAAATCGCATCAGTTGCTTTTTACTGACAGGCACAGGGAAATCAGAGATAGCCTTGACCATAGCATCTATATGTTTAACTTGACCATGTCCCACAATATGTCCTAGAAAAGTTACATAAGCATGGCAAAACTCACTTTGAGATAAGTAGATTGTCAAATTTGCATCAGTGAGTCTATCAAAGAATTTCCGAATCGTGGCTAGATTTTCTTTCCAGGTGTCGTTGTAAATGATGACATCATCGATGTAAGCATCACAATTATCTAGACCAGAGGTAATCATATTCATCAAGCGTTGAAAAGTACTTGGGGAACCCTTCATCCCGAACGACATTACTTTATATTAATAGAGTCCATCTGGAATCACAAATGCCAAATTTTCCTTTGCCCTTTCTGTTAGTGGAATTTGCCAAAATCCTCTCAGAAAATAAAATTTCGTGACGAACTTGGCATTTCCAATGTTATCAATATAGTCATCGAATCTTGGTAATGGAAATGAATCTGTTTTTGTCACACTGTTCACCTTCCTATAATCAGTGCACATAAGGAAAGTTTTATCTGGTTCCGGAACAAGTATGCATGGTGAACTCCATTCACATTTACTGGGCTCTATGAAATCGTTCTCCAGCAAATACTGACTTTCCTTTTTCAAGTATTCCTGTTTGAGAGAGTTGATCCTGAATGAGTGTTGTTTCATGAGTTTTGAATCTACAATTTCAACGTCATGAAAAATTTGTTTGCCCTGGTAGGAATATCTGGACACAAGTGCTCATATTCGAAGAATAACTGCTTAAGTTCATTCCTTTCTTGTTGTTGCAACTGTAAAAGTGTCTGGTCCAGATTTTTCATAATTTCCTAATTCGGAAGATTTGTTGCTCCAAGATCAACAGAGTCCGATTGAATTTCATCACTTTAATCCTCAGTTTGTGGGACATGTATAACTAAATTAATTGCATGATTTACCTTTCTGTCTCTCTCAATATACTCCTTTAACATGTTAATGTGGCTAAGTTGTTTTTGTTTCGCCTCCCAGGAGTATTTATGATGTAATTTAAATCATTTACTTTCTTTTCAACCGTGTATGGATCATAATACTTGGCCTGAAGGGGATTTTGTGGAATGGGCAAGAGAGCTAGAACTCTATCATCAGGTTGAAAACTCCTATCCTTTGAGCTTTTATCATATCTTGATTTCATTTTTAACTGAGTAGAGTGCAAATTTGCTCTTGCGACCTCACAAGCCTTTGAGAACTTGTACTTAAAATCAGCAACATAATCAAGAAGATTGAGTTCAGTATCTTCATTAGAAAGAAGTTGTTCTTTCAACAACTTCAATGGTCCACGCGCAGTATGTTCGAAAACTAGTTCAAAGGGAATGAATCCTAAAGATTCCTGAACGGACTCCTTAACAGTAAACAAAAGTAAATGAATGGCTTCATCCCAATCTTTACTCGTGTCGAAGTAATATGACCGAATCATAGTCTTCAAAGTCTGATGAAATCTTTCTAAAGCCCCTTGGCTCTCAGGGGGTAAGCAGAAGATTTAAATTGCTGAATGCGTAATTCGAGCATAGCTTGTTGGAAAATTCCAGACATAAAATTTGACCCGTCATCCGATTGGACAGATTTGGGAAGGCCAAATTGAGCAAAAGAAAAACTTTATCAGAGCTTTTACTATAGTGCTGGTTTTAATATTCCTCAAAAGGATTGCCTCTGGGAATCTTGTTGACTCACACATAATGGTCAACAAGTATTGGTTGCCTGACTTGGTCTTGGGTAAGGGACCAACACAGTCTACCATAATTCTGCTAAATGGTTCGTCAAATGCAGGAATAGGTTGCAGATGAGCCTTAGGTGTCTTCAGATTGGGTATCCTACCATTTGACAAGTAGGACAACATCTCCAGTATTTACAAGCATCACTTTTTGGCCAATAAATGTGAGTCAAGATCTTGTGATAAGTTTTATTTATTCCTAAATGACCAGCCAGAGGAGTTTCATGGGCCAAACTAAGTATTTCCTATCTGTAAGATTTTGGAACTACAATTTGATAGTTCACTGACCATCCGTCACTAGCAGGTACCTCGGGAGGTCTTCATTTTCTCACAAGAATTCCATTTTGAATGAAATAACAGACAGGTACTTCAGTGGCTTCAGTTTCACTAATGGCCCTCTGAAACAAACAGGAGATCTCATGATCTTTTTCCTGTTCGATGACAAGCGATTGTCGTTTGCCACTCTGATTAGATAAAAGAGAATGAGTAGTTGAAAGAGGATCACTGTGATCAATACCTTTTGATTGATCCAAATTAGAAGTAAAAGTGACCTCATCAAAAACCAGGCCAATACATGTGTCAGCTAAAGGAATACTTTCCTTATCAAAATCATTCTCAAGAGCTATCTTTGGCATAGCTCTAGTAACTGCACAAGCTGGGTATAAATCAGGGATTTCTTTTTCAATTGGATCAATTTTTTGATCCAAAGAAGGCTTGTCAGTTACAAGTGGACTAACCACAACCTTGTCTCCAGCTAGGTCGTTGCCTAGTAACAAATGAATACCCTCAACGGGTAAAGAAATACTATACCGACTGTCACAGGTCCTGAAACTAAGTCTGATGATAAATTTACAGAATGGAGAGGAACATTAACAAAGCCGCACTCCATTCCCTGAATGAGAACACTCTCAATAGAACAGGACGTCTCAGAAAAAGGCAAAGTACCTGATAATAAAAGACTCTGAGAAGCTCCTGTATCCCTTAAAATTTAAATAGGGATAGGATTGGCAAAATCATCCAAGAGTGATATAGAACCCTTCGACATGAATGGTTCATAATTCTCCATAATAAAATCAGACTGGGGTTTATTAGACCCAACAAATGTATTGCTTTCAATACATGACCGTGACCATGACCTCTTAGAAATAAGAGCATTTGGGATAGGTCTATCTTGATTCTGATGCCTATATTTCAATTTGAAGCAATCAGAAATGACGTGTCCTTTTTGTCTTGCAATAGGTACACGTAGGAATAGACGAGGATTTTGAATGAAGTTTATCAGAAGCTTGATTTTTAAAAGTTGTGCCAGATTGAGTTTTAGGAGGAGTTGTATTAGGCTGAAATACCTTTCTACCAGTAGACGGCTGAGTAAAAGATTTGCCTTCAACAGGAACTTTATGAGTTAAGGAGTACTTGTCATCAGCAAGAGCGGCATTTTCCAAGGTTTCGATCTGATGCTCTTCAAGATGTGTCTTAATGTCATTAGGAACACAGTTCTTGAACTCTCTAAGTAATACAAGTTGTTTGGTATTTTCATAATCATGTTCAAGTTTCTCGGCTAAGCACCATCTCTTAAATAACTGCTCTTTTTCTCTTGCAAATTCAACATAAGTTTGTCCAGCTTCTTTTTTATAGTTCCTGAATTTTTGCCGATAAGCTTCAGGGACTAACGCATAATCCTTTAAGATACAGTTCTTAACCAAATCATAATCAGCACTTTGCTGTACTGAAAGGGATGCGTAGATTTTTCGAGCTTTGCCAAAAAGTACATTGTGTAATAATTGAGTCCAATACTCCTTTGGCCATTTTAAATTTTCAAAGTAAAGAAAATATTGATCTACTTACTTTTCGCTAAAAGAGGGGGACTAGCCTAATATTTTTTGTAACGTCAAGACTTGAGTTTGTATGTGAAGTGAGATCCTGCTTTTCACTTGCAAGCTCAGTTTCTTTCATTCTAATTTGACATTCCCTTTCATCCTTCTCTCTTTGCAATTGCGTCTGTCTCTCCTCTTTCTCAAATTGTAACTGCATTTATCTTTCTCCGTCTTCTGTCTCTCTCTCCTTCTCCTCTAATTGTAATTGTTTACCTTTCTCTCTCTCCTGTCTCTCTCTTTCTTCTTTTTTTTTCTAATTGTAATTTCATTTGTTTATCATTTTCTCTTTCCTGTCTCTCTCTCCTCTTCTCAAATTTCAGTTGCAATTGCTTCTCTTCTAATTGCAACTGCATTTGTTTCTCATCTTTCTGAAACTCGAGCTTCCTTAATTCCAATTTCATCTTATATTTCATTTTTAATTCCTTTACTTTTATGTCAGTCTGATACAGACTTACTGACCGAAGACAAAACACTTTTTTCGAAATCATTCTTCTCTACCAAATACTGAATCAATATGTTTTTAATTTCTTCTTTCGTTAAGGAAGATTTTGCTGCAAAAAGATCGTATTTTCTGGCAAGTTCAAGGAATTCATCTTTTTTCAAACTATCCAACTGCTCCTGAGTAGGACTAGAAAGAAAAGTCTCCACTTTTGATGCATTGTGAATGAATGCCTGTTGTTTTCACTAAAGATTTCAAACAAAATGTAAAACAGTACTTGGGATTTAAAAACTAGGGGTATTTATATTTCAAAAAATAATTTTCTGAAATATTTTAGCTAAAATTCATATATCCCAAGACGAGAACCCCAATTTTCTCTTGTTACGTGTAGGCTTGTATAAAAGTAACCAAAGAAAAGAGTGAAGCCAACAAGCTTTGCTTTAACAAAGAATTTATTTCCCTTGAACACAAGATAAAAATATAAAATAGGACTTACGGTTTGTGAATATAATCTAAAGTTAATCCTAGAATTGAAAAATATAAGTCCTATCACTCAACAGTTCTAATTGAATCCAAGTTCGAATCTCGATGAAGTTCCAATATGGAAGGCAATGACGTCAGACGAGGTCGTTGTACTGATGGCGACAGTTCCTCGTTGAATCACAATTTATAATGTTGCCGTTTAGAATTCCAGAATAAATTTCCACTGACTGTCTTTGTCCCAGAATTTTTATAAAGAAGAGTACTTGTGTAGTTTTCTAGAGAATATAAATTATTAAATTCCCCAAAATAGATGAACTTCAGAACAAACTGGCATCAACAATGAAACACCTTGAGGTCGAAGGTGTAGGAATACGACTGACAAAATTTCACTGAGATATCAGTATTAAACCCGGCTAAAACGTCATTTCGACACTTATGATGGGTCACATGATCACTTAAAATCATCAAACCGCGCAGTAGAAAAATGCCATTTAGCACGCATGCTAGAAGAGCCCTATCTAAGAATCAGATTCTCACGCTGGAAATAAAAAAAAGAAAGGCTGTTTACAACCTAGCAAGCACGTGGGCCGAGCATGACCTTGATAATAGCCAATCGTCTTCATTCAATATTTACAAACGTCTCAACCAAGGTGAACTAAAAATAGTGATAAAGCAACCGTTACGTTCTAATCAGGTCAAATGAATTTTCCGAAAAGAGATTCAAATCCAATTAAAATTATCATTACAATAAAATGTAATGAAACAAAAATAAAATAAAGAAAGGAATTTAAAACTAACACAATTACATATTCGTAACAGTATAAAGACTTGCGTGATGATTCCTCACCTCCGTTGACTGCTCTGGAGATCTATCGCATCGAAGCTCAGAGTTCGGAGACGAAGCGAGGAAACGGTTACTTGTCAGAGATTTTCAAGCAAAAAGTCAGAATTGAATTGATGACTTATCATTACCTGTGAAAAAACAATAAAACAAAATAAAAAAAAAAATGGATGCCTGAGAACTTTATTACCTTTTGAACAACAGTTCGTACACTGCTGCTTGGAATCCTGTCGTGTGCGCTAAAGATGAACCTCCTCATCGCAAACCTAAAGACCGTCAAGATTATATCATCAACACGGACGACAGTCATCTCCCAGGAACCCACTGGGTAGCCGTCTACTTTCCCCACGATGACCGTGTGGAGTATTTTGATTCGTATGGATTGCCGCCTTTGAAAGACGATATCAACAGGTTTATGAGAAGTAATGCCTAGAGGACTCGCTTCAATAATGTGAAATTGCAAGGCACAGATTCTATGGTGTGTGGACAATATTGTGTGTATTTTCTTCATCAACGCAGTCTTGGATATCCCTTAGAACATTTAGTGACTTATTTTGATCGTGACTCTTATAGAAGCGATGAAAAAGTAGATCGATGGCCATCTCTTGTCTTTAGCTAGGAAACGTAGTGTACATAAATGGCGCAATGACTTCGATCCGTGGAAATCTAATTTGAGTTCACAACGTTGTCAACCTTGTCAAAAATAGTTTGTTTGAAAGATTGTTATATGATGTGTTTGTTGTTTGAATAAAATATGTTATTTGATATTATATGAATCGTTTTATTGTTACTTGTTGGTTATTTGTTAAATAAAATATGTTATGTTTTGAAAAAAGTGTCTGTCGTTTATTTTCAAAAAAGTTTATCATTATACATGCCCTTTGACTTCTCACTATCGCTCACCATGAAATCAGCTATCATAGCGTTTCTACACGCCCCCAAAAAATCGTAGGGATGTTTTCTATCACGTCCGCGCTTGAGCCATATAAGGCGGGGGCAGTCTCCAGTCTGACCAAAGGCCCAGCATGGGACCAAGGGCCCAGCCCGGGGCTATAATCAGTCGCGAAGCACTCAGTGCATAGGCGACTTTAATCCATGGACACACACAGTCTGACCATCCATGGTTAACTCGTTCATCTATGAAAATGTCTTCAAGACTAGCCAAGCTGAATGAAGCCTATGTGAATTTACATCGTGTCAGGCAAAACCTGATATCCAAGCCTGATGCGATAGAGAATGTTAGGATGTTAAATATAGCCCAAGACCTGATAGAAGAGGTCTTCAGAGTAGAAATAAAGAAGGAACAAGAAGAATGGACGGTGAAGTACAGACTTCAGAAACAGCAGAGAGAACAGCAACAACAGCAGCAGCAACAACAGAAGGAGCCAGACAGAGGTTTTGTGGACTGTCGTGTACACATGAAAGAGTTCTCCTTCTCCTTTTAAAGAAGGAGACCTTATCTTGTAGGGAAACATGCAGCCAAACGGAGACGCAATCTTAGACGATAAGAGATTGCCATTACCCCGTCAACACAACAGCCCTTTTCAGGGCTACCCTCAACCATCTAGAAAAGAGATAATAGTCAAATTGCCAAACATATAATTTTGTGTGTTTGTTAGTTAATAAATAGAAGTGTGCCTATAAGCACTTCGTTTCTCTGGCTTGTAAGATTTGTGTGTGTGTGTGTGTGTGTGTGTGTGTGTGTGTGTGTGTGTGTGTGTGTGTGTGTGTGTGTGTGTGTGTGTGTGTGTGTGTGTGTGTATTTGTAAGTAAAAAATAGAAGTGTACCTATCAGCACTTCGTTTCTCTGACTTGTCATATAGTGTGTGTTTGTAGGTAAAAATTCAACGTGAGTGTTTCTTTTAGGTCCGCGCGTTCCATGTTTTTTGGTTGTGATATGGGTATTGTGAGTTTTGCTGTAACGAGGTGTTTTCCTTCACGTCCGCTCTTTGGACATATAAAAAAGAGTGTTCGTCATTCTGACTACCCCAGTGTTCACTCTTTAAAATGAGTAGACTAACAAAACTGCTTGAGCTCCAAATGCATCATGAGGATGCCAGGCGCCTACTAGATGAGCTGGCCATGGAGGCCATAGCAGAAGCTGCCCATCTGGTAGAAGAGGAAGAGGAGAGGAAAAGGAAAGAAGAAGTAGAAGAGGAAAAGAAGAAAGAAATAGTTCTGCCTCACCTGATGCTAAGGCCAGTGTGTGAGGTCAAGTCTGAGGTGAGGACACCTCCACAGCCAGTACCAGCACCATAACCAGTACCAGCACCACAACCAGTACCAGCACCACAACCTCTACCACCAGTAGTACAAAGACCTATGGTTCCCCAGACAAAAAACTGGGAGGAGGAGATCAGAAGACCTCATCATCCACGGGTGTGGAATAGAAGAAGAAGACAGAGGGAAGTCTTCACTATCCCGCAAAGTGATGACTGTGATGACGAGGCCACTCAACCAGCCTCTACGCTCCCAACGATGCGCAAAAATTGTGAGCAGGACTGGAGCCGGCGATGTGTCTGTGGTGTTAGGCCTGGAAGATGCACATATTAAGCAGGTGCATTTGGAGCTCAGAACAAACAGCCCTTCTCAGGGCTACCCAGATCTCTAGAAAAGTGACTGATCAAGTTGCCAATTTGTGTGAATGTGGAGTAGTGCGATTATAAACACTAACTTCTTTACTGATGCGTGCGTATGTGTGTGTATGTGTGTGTTTGTATGTGTATTTGTGCTTGTTCGCATGCGCGTACGTTTGTGTGTGTTTATGTGTGTTTGTATGTGTATTTGTGTTTGTATGCGTGCGCGTACGTTTGTGTGTATGTGTATTTGTGTTTGTTTTTTCCTTAACAAAAAACCCTTATCCCTAAACACAAAAAACAAAAGGTTTGGTATTAGTGTATTGTTTTGTATAAAAATTTATGTTAGGTTTGCACTCTCATCTTTATGGGTTCTTTGGTAGGTGATATGGGTAGCTGGTAAGAGGGGATGTTTTCTTTCACGTCCGTGTTTGAGACATATAAACTGGAGCGTTAGTCATTCGCGCCATTCAACACTGAATAAAAAATGGCTTCTAACACAATGGATAAAATGAAGACGTTGCAAGAGGCAGTAGACGATCTGGCCATGGTGGAAGAATGTTTTATTAGAATGGAGGATGGCGCGTATAGCCCACACGACTCAAAATAGAAATAAACAATTTGAAGAAGACCAAGGAAAGACTGAGAGAGCTGTTGAAACAAGGAAAGGAAGAGATGGGGGACGAAGAGGATAAACAGAGAATGAGAACCTGGAACGAAAAAATAGAAAAAGAAGAGGAGAATGAGGAGAGACAAAAAGAGGAGGATGAGGAGAAGGAGAAAGAGGAGAAGAAAGAGAAGAAGAATGTAGGACAGAAAATAAGAAGTTGATGGAGGAAAAGAAGAAATTAGAAGACAAAGAAGAAGAAACCCAAAGGCCCTTTTCAGGACCACTCCAAATGCCTCGAAAAGATTTACTCTCTTTGCCATATTTGTGTGTATTTGTTTTGTGTTTGTGTTTGTGTAATGTTTGTGTATTTGTTTCTTTGTCTATGTCTATAAAGAAGTTATATGTTCCGCCCCGCCAGGCTTTATATCAAGTTATATGTCCCGCACCGCCAAGCGTTATATCAAGTTATATGTTCCCACCCGCCAAGTATTATAGCTTTTTTTTTCCCGCTGTCCCTGTTTGGCCCGATTGAGGTCAGCTACTTGCAACATTGTTGCCAATGTTCAGTACCGTGACGTCACCCCACCTGTTCCATTCTTTTTGTCCCTTTAGTGGATATAAAATTTCTATAGTCGCTATAGTGGATATACCATTCACTCCATGTTAAATTTCCCATGTTAAATTCCCAATGTCGCTCGAGTGGATATACTCCTTTTTAACATTAAGTCCCCATTGTCGCATGGGTGTCCCAATACACTACTAATATTTGCATTGGGAACGGGACTTACGGGATCGTGTTAAAGATGCCTTAAAATTGTTTCTTATTTTGCAGTGCAAAGTTTATATATCTATGAGGCTGACCATTAATTTGCTGCTGTCACTGCTAAGTTGTCTTCGATTTGTTATTTAATACGGTACAATAACATTGGGGATATGCGTTATACTTGATAACTTGTATTAGGTACTACAAGGAAACCCAAATGATATTAATTGTCAACAGCAACGTTCATTTTTATCCATCTATCTGCAACGT
Source organism: Megalonaias nervosa (assembly GCA_016617855.1). NCBI lineage: Eukaryota > Metazoa > Mollusca > Bivalvia > Unionida > Unionidae > Megalonaias > Megalonaias nervosa. The sequence goes on along the minus strand of JAECUM010030565.1, from coordinate 2,203 downwards.
TGTTTAAATTGTTTGAAGAGTACAAATCATTTCGAATTTTTGTAAAGAAAACTCACAGTTTCTATTTTGATTCTTAACAGCTACGTCGTAAACTTCAACCTTGTTCTAAAGTTTTGTTCCATAAAATACGCCTTAAACAAACTTTTTTGTTTACCCAAATTAAATGCATAATTTACGCCTTCTTCATCTTACGTTTAAGCGTCTAGCCATCAGGACTGATATTACTTACTTCCATGTTATCACCATTAAATAGAACCTGTAAGTCTTCATCTTTTCTAAAACATTTGACCATTTCTTTGATGTTTTAAATTATGGAACTAACACCTTTTTCCCATGAATGTTTTTATTCAACACAACTCTTGCTTTGAGCATACTTTTGTGCAACCTTGTAAAGAAATATGCATTATCCCTTGTAGCTTTAAAGTTAAATTCATGTAATATTTCTATCAACTCTCGGAAACCAAACAATTCAATACAATGTAGATTTGTTCCGCTATTTACGTTCTGTAAAATATTAAAATATTTTGTTTCTTTTGTTACGTATATGTAATTTAATTACTTGTGTGTTAGTTTTAAATTCTTTTTTATTTTATTTTTATTTCATTGTATGTTATTGTAATAACTTTATTCACTAAATATGATTTTTTTCTAGAAAATTCAGTTCAGTTCTAGTAAATAATCACTATTGCTACATTATATTTTTAGCTGACCTAGTTCCTGACCTTGGTTCAGAATTGGTAAACACAGAGTGAAAATCATTGGTCGTAATCAATGTCATTCTTGGCTTGCGTCAGCTCTGTTGTAAACAACCTTTTCTTTTAAAAAAAAAATCATTTCCAGTGTGGGAATCATTGATTCTTAGCTAAGGCTATACTAACCTACGTGCTAATGGACATGTTATTTTAGTGCGTTGTTCGGACTAAGTGATCACGTGACCCATCACGGGGTCTAAACTGTATTTTAGTTAAGGGTTAAAACAGACATTTTATAGTGAAATAGTCAGTCGTAATTTTACACCTTTGGTGCCCAAGGTGTTTTTTTAATGTTGATGCCAGTTTTAATTAAAATTCTTTTATTTTTTGGATTTAATAATTTATATTCGAAAATACCAGTGCTCATAAAAATTCTTGGACAAAGACATTTAGCGGAAATTATTCGGAATTCTAAAGCCCGAATATTAATTTTAGTAATTCAACAAGGAACTGTTGACACGATAACACTAAACCGGATATAGAAGACGTCATCGCCTTCCATCTTGGAACTTCAATTAGAACTTTTTAGTGATAGGACTTATATTTTTAAATTCTAGGATTAATTTTTGAATTAGATTCACAAACCTTAAGTCCTTTTTCATATTTTTACCTTGTTTTCTAGGGAAATAAATTATTTTGTTAAAATTTACAAAGCTTGTTGGCTTCACTCTTTTCTTTGTTACTTTGTACGAGCCTAGTACACGTAACACTTTTATGACATTGTTTATTGTGTAGTCATCGTTTATTCTGTAGTCATTGTTTATTGTGTAGTCATCACTGATTGTGTTGTCATCGTTTATTATGTAGTCATCGGTTATTGTGTAGTCATCGCTTATTGTGTAGTCATCGTTTCTTGTGTAGTCATCGGTTATTGTGTAGTCATAGTTTATTGTGAAAACATACGTATTGGCATTTTTTTACGCATCGTACGTTAAGAACCTATAATTCATCGTATTTTGTGCAAATATACGTCATAGTTAATTGCGCAATTTAGCAAATTGCTGTGTTTCGTTTACCATTAATCTATAGTGATTTTTCAATATACTCCATTTTCAAGCCAAATTGGTATACACTATTCACCTTTCTGCATTCTGATTTTTCAATATTATTATTTTTCACCTGTGGAGAATTTGGAACCACATATCTTTCTCTTTCAATTCCCATAATTTACATAGACGTAACGCGGCCCATAGTTTTGTGTCAAAAATCTCACCATGTTAATGTTCTCCTTTGCGAGATATTGAAACACAAAAATATTGAACCGCTCCGGTGGTTTAATGGTCAGAGAATCTGCCTCGGATGCGGGAGGTCGCGGGTTCGAATCCCGGCCGAGTCATAACAAAGACTTATAAAAATGGTACTAACAGCTGCCTCGCTTGGCGCTCAGCATTAAGAGATTAATGTTAGGACTGGTCGGCCTGGTGTTAGGATAATGCAGCTGGGTGGGACAT
>JAECUM010030564.1:0-26379 GCA_016617855.1 Megalonaias nervosa | reverse complement strand
AACCTTTAAAAGGAGACATACGTGTCATGCAAAATGTATCTACCAAACTGGATCCAATTATGTTTCAGGGCTGCTGAGCTATGGTTATGGACTCAGAGACAGAAATATACAGAGTACTATAGAGTTCCAGTCATTTTCTTGATAATGGTGCCCACATAACAGTACATCTACTATCTTCAAGAAGGTGACATGCACCCGGCGATATAAGTGATTTATTAAACATTATGAAACTATCAATTTGATTTCAATTTCGTCAAATAATACAATTAACGTTACGTTTATGACACGTGAAATCGATATATTGACTCAGTTAAAAGCATACACGTTACAGTTATATTGTCGCTAACGAAGCTGATTCAGGAATATAGTATATTGAACCTTTACCTTGAAATGTATTGATTTGCCATACGTGTAGCTGAAATAGTCTGGTATACTATAATAGTACCTCTATGATTCATTTCAAATTATCCTATAAGCTTATAATATAATTTGGTGAATTTAATCTTGTAAATTATTTGGAACAAATTTAAAACAGAAGCAAGTGATGAGCATAGATACAAATATGGCTCTCGGCAGAAGGATGGCATGTAGTTGTGACAACATTATCCCGTCGCAATGCATGTTGTGGTGTAAAAGAATATGATGTCGTGGCCACGAGATAGACATTAGAGTTTCTCTAGGCAACACTATCCTTTCTAACAGCCACAAAACAATTTTCCCGCTCCATGATATTATGATCGCATTGGATAGTCGGGTCTACCAGCTCAGCATGCGAAGGTAGTTTCTATATTCCAAATAGATTCAAGCAAATTTAACTTCTGGATGTTCATATATTTTTATTTTTTATTTTCATATACGTATTTTATTATACATTGCATTTATGGATTCACTGCCTTAAAGTATAGGTGAATGCAATCACCCACTGGTGGCTGCGGATGTTACAAATCATGAGAAATGTCAGAGTAATCTCCTCTTTCAGAAACTAAATGAGGTCAAAGACCCTTGATATGTCCCAACCAAATTCTTTGAATTAGGAATCGTCTATTTTGTTTCGAGAACAGAGAACATAGAGATTATGAAAGACATGATAGTGGAGAAGTGTGGTTGCCGCAGATAAAAGAAAATAAAACGATTCTCATCCGCAAGATTATTGCTCGAACATTTCGTCATTTTGAGAATATATAAAACATCGAGAATGTTTAAAATTAATACTACAGTGACTTAATTGTCAGAGTCCCTCGTAGTCTAGAGTACATTATATGAAAATATTGATATAAGGTTACATTATTATAGGTTATACTAGAATCAATCACTGGTAAACATTGAACATGACAGAAGGATTCAATCAAAGGCAACATAATCACAAAATTGCTTTTTTGATTAATTACATGCATAACAAATTGATATTCTGAGTACAGAAAATAACAAAACGAAGCAATGTGAATTCCCAGTTAAAAATAATTCGAGATTTGTATTGACTAGTTTAAAATTGACCGAACAAATAATGTGCAAAGAAGTTAAGAATGAAATGAAAGCTTATCTTCTTTACATTATTGTCTTATCAATTTATATTTGTGTGTGTCCCCTTTGACGTTGCTATTGTTCTTCTTGGCATATATGTCAACAAAACGTTTATGCATTCATGAAACGTCATGCTTGTATTCATCTTGGAGTAGTTGCTTTTTTAAATTCTCTAAAGGAGACCTTAGCCATGAGACTGCAGGCCTGGTTATAATATTTTTTAATTCTGATATATATATATATATATATCAAGTTCAAGTTTTATTAAAATTGATTCAATTCAGTATTTTAAAACTTATGCTCCATACAATATATAAAGTAGACAAAAGAGATTCTCCTTTTCCTCGCTCACCTAGTGACAAGATGGGGATGCGGTGCATCTGGCATGCGACACAACGTCTAGTCGTCATATAGACTAGGGCAAAACTGGATGAAATAATTGCAGCGCTCACACGACTGAACAAGACAATTTTTAATGATGAATAACGTGAAGAATCTGATCATAATTTAACAGGAACCCATACTTGTTCCTACATTGACCCCTTCATAAATGATATTAAACTTTGTATTAAACATACGCTTTGTATCAGTATGCATACACTTTTCATAATATATTAAACAACTTCAGAGATACAGATAGTATAAAAAATGGAATATATTAGTATTAATTAGAATGATGAAAATGGTATCTGGAACGCTGTAGGATTATGAGGAATATGAGAATGTTGAGTTTAATTCTCTAAATATGCGCTTTTAGGCATATTTCGCAAGAAATATATATACAGCCTGGGCATGTCGTCATAAGCTCGTGGCTAAGACTATGAAGACCGCAGTCTTCATTATAATACGATCGATAATTATGTTAGTGACTATAGAACAAGCTACAGGGGCTATGTATGCGCCTTTACTTATTTTCAATTAAATATAAATTGTTCGTTAAATATCTAACATTATTTTTCGTTAACCAAAACCTATTTATTCCAGCTTTTTGAATGATCTACAACGTAAGTGTCATCAAGATACTTGCCGACAAATATTATCGACCTTTACAGTCTTTTACAGTAGTGGCCATGTACTAAACATGGGTCAAGAAAAGAGCACTTCGAGTGGAATCCTCACCATATAGAGTAGCACAAATTTGTAAATCAATATGCGTAGTTTTCATTGTGACATCACAGTGCGTGCCAGTCAATCCGGATTGTACTGGGTCACACTTTAATGTTCATTTCGTCCAGAAATATATACGTACCTTCACATCGAATTTGCCCTAAGCACTTCTCTGCGCGTCTAAATAATGACCTTCCAAGGAATGTCGATGTATAAGAATCCCAATGAAGTGAATAATTACAAATGAATTGTATGCATAATCAAAGTATATAAAATTACACCCATTACTGAAATAATCGGTGTTGAATGCCTGCATGACCCGTGCGACTTTTGCTATAGTCTAATAACAAAAAACATTCGGAAGTTGCGCAGAAATTAATTCGAGAGATAACGAAAAGAGGCATGTCCACTTATTAAAGGGATCGGAGATAATAAAAATAAGACTGGGATAAAACTAGTAATCAGCTGGATGGCTGGACTATATTGAAGGGCGAACATGGGCTGAAAAAAGCCATCTGTTGCGCATTTCTATAATAATCGGAAAGCATACGACCCGGACTTGTAAACTATAATGTAGGTCTGATATGCCTTTAGCAAGTAGTACAGTGCTTCATCATATCAAAAACAAAACGTCAATAGTATACCTTATGATACCAATCGTTTTGGGAGCCACAGGGTACGGCTTGGCGGGCCAAATGGGGCCCGCGGGCCGCGTGTATGAGAATCTTGGGTTAAGTAATACGCCTGCAGAAACTGTCCGGGTTTCTCAGTTGGACGGAGAAAATACAGCTCATAATGTGATGAAATGTCGTGAAATTCAAGGTTTAATGACACCCGAATACGTTTAGGAAAATTGCTTACAAGATCTAGTAATATATTAGGGCATATATAACATTTTGCGCGTAAATAAGGCATAGATATTTTAAGTGTTTGACTGAAATGGTTGGGTTCAATAACCACTCAGGCGAAAACGACTCAGCTATATCGATTTGACCTATGCAGGTCATATTTATTAGGGCGTTGCAAAATGCTCCAAAACAACATACCATACCGGTCGATGGCAAAAGAAAGTCTAGATGGTTTCGACAATCTATAATATTTAACAAAATTTGTTTCATTAATCTGGCTTGGATGAAAAAAAATGAAATATTTTCAGCACTAATATAAGTAGCTCGCGACCCCTAGGGTCCAGTTTGAAATCTTTTGAAATCTCGATAATAATAATAATAATAATAATAATAATAATAATAATAAATTATGATCCTCTCACGTTTTAAAATGAAACCTTCAGCAGGTGATATACTTCTTAGATATGGCAGTAGACGTCTCATTGCCACTTGAACTGTAGCTTTACACGCCATAAAATATATAAAGTAAACAAAAGTGATTTTCCCTTCCCTCGTTCACCTAGTGACAAGATGGGGATCTGGTGCATCTGGCATGCGACACAACGTCTAGTCGTGATATAGACTAGGGCAAAATTGGATGAAATAAGTGCAGCGCTCACACGACTGAACAAGACAATTATTGATGATGAATATCGGGTAAATATATTTTTATCAATTTACGATAAATGTACATCTGTTTAAAGAATCGGATCATAATTTGAAAGAAACCGATACGTGTTCATATATTGACCCCTTTCTAAATAATATTTAATTTTGTATTAAACATACATTTTGTATCAGTATGCATACACTTTTCATAATATATTAAACAACTTCACAGATACAGATAGTATAAAAAATGGAATACATTAGCATTATTTAGAATGATGAAAATGGTATCTGGAATGCTGTAGGATTATGAGGAATATGAGACTGTTGAGTTTAATTCTCTAAATATGCACTTTTAGGCATATTTTGCAAGAAATATATACAGCCTGGGCATGTCGCCATAAGCTCGTGGCTAAGACTATGAAGACCGCAGTCTTCATTATAATACGATCGATAATTATGTTAGTGACTATAGAACAAGCTACAGGGGCTATGTATGCGCCTTTACTTATTTTCAATTAAATATAAATTGTTCTTTAAAAATCTAACTTTTCGTTAACCAAAGCGAATTCATTCCAGCTTTTGAATGATGTACAACGTAAGTGTCATCAACGAACTTGCCGACAAATATTATCGACCTTTACAGTCTTTTACAGTAGTGGCCATGTACTAAACATGGGTCAAGAAAAGAGTACTTCGAGTGGAATCCTCACCATATAGAGTAGCACAAATTTGTAAATCAATATGCGTAGTTTTCATTGTGACATCACAGTGCGTGACAGTCAATCCGGATTGTACTGGATCACACTTTAATGTTCATTTCGTCCAGAAATATATACGTACCTTCACATCGAATTTGCCCTAAGCACTTCTCTGCGCGTCTAAATAATGACCTTCAAAGGAATCTAGATGTATAAGAATCCCAATGAAGTGAATAATTACAAATGAAATGTATGCATAATCAAAGTATATAAAATCACACCCATTACTGAAATAATCGGTGTTGAATGCCTGCATGACCCGTGCGACTTTTGCTATAGTCTAATAACAAAAAACATTCGGAAGTTGCGCAGAAATTAATTCGAGAGATAACGAAAAGAGGCATGTCCACTTATTAAAGGGATCGGAGATAATAAAAATAAGACTGGGATAAAACTAGTAACAGCTGGATGGCTGGACTATATTGAAGGGCGAACATGGGCTGAAAAAAGCCAGCTGTTGCGCATTTCTATAATAATCGGAAAGCATACGACCCGGACTTGTAAACTATAATGTAGGTCTGATATGCCTTTAGCAAGTAGTACAGTGCTTCATCATATCAAAAACAAAACGTCAATAGTACACCTTGTGATGCCAATCGTTTTTCGGGCCACAGGGTACGGCTTGGCAGGCCAAATGTGGCCCGCAGGCCGCGTGTTTGAGAATCTTGGGTTAAGTAATACGCCTGCAGAAACTGTCCGGGTTTCTCAGTTGGACGGAGAAATTACATCTCATAATGTGATGATATATCGTCACGTTCAAGGTTTAATGACACCCAAATACGTTTAGGAAATTTTTTTTACAAGATCTAGCAATATATTAGGGTATATACGAAATCCGACTCAGCTATATCGATTTGACCTATGCAGGTCATATTTATTAGGGCGATGGAAAATGCTCCAAATAAGCATACCGTAGTGGTCGATGGTGAAAGAAAGTCTAGATTGTTTCGACAATCTACAATATTGAATAAAATTGGTTTCATTAATCTGGCTAAGATGAAAAGAAATGAAATATTTAAGAACTAATATAATTATCTTGCAAGCACTAGGGTCCATTTTCAAAATTGTGAAATCTTGATAATAATATTAGTAATAATATATTATCATCCTCCCACATTTTAAGAGCAACCTTCTGCGGGTAATATACTTCTTAGATATGGCAGTAGATGTCTCATAGCCCTTTTAATTGTAGCTTTATTATTTTTTAATGGTAATACTTGTAAGAAACATATAACCCTGCTACTCTTAAATTTACTGTAATATTCAAGTTATAAGACTCACAATGGGGAATACAAATGAAGTATTTCCTTGGAATGAGCATGAGTGTGTTTTTCAAATACCATCAAAATATATAAGGCATTTTTTATATGGCATTGGTGCACTCTTTTTTAATACGGTTTTCCTAAAATCATGGTAGAAATCTAATTCTTATTTAAAAATGTATTTGTTACTTCTCATTTTTAAAGTAGTTTCATCAAAAGTTAAAAATCAGTTTGCTTCTGTATATTCTCTGTATTTCCTGTAACATTATATGTTTATTTATGTTATTAATAATGAAGCCTAAGAATAGTAACGGTCATTTCTCTATGACATTTTACGGATCATCGGCGTTTTACATCTTGGGCATATAATGAAGTTTGTGGAGATGCTTGATCTAGGGATACAAATCAAGCGTTAATAATTTGATTATGTGCAGTTCGTTTCGCAACTGCTGTAGCATAGATAGTTGAAACTAACTTTTTGTATGGTTTCTCCGATACGAGAATCGAATTGTTTAACATACGCCAAAATGAATACAGTGAGTTCTCCAGCATGGCTAATTCTCTTAAGTTTAGTATTTATTATAAACTTGTACAAAGGTTATTGTTCTGAAACGACTTTTAACAAACAGACATTCGCTGAAAATCAAATGCAGGAGAAGAAGAGAAAAAAAAAATTATTAGCCAATTTAGGCCTACATCAAGATCCGATCACCACTGAAGTCAACGCAATGGAGATGACAGACGCTCGGTTTATCTTAGACTTTAATAAGAAGATAAGGAGCGATAATAAATATCGAACACCACAGCTGGAGAGAAATCGACATCCCTCAGCGGTTCACAACATCCCTGTGCATGATATCTATGAATCCAACGGGACTGATGCCATCTTTAATCTCGTCAATAACGGTAGGTATTTTCGCAGCAGTTCGTTTCATTTTGTTGTGTTACTTGCTAAATTTGTAATCGTATGGGGGACTTAAACCCAGATGGTGAATTAAGTCTACATGTATTTTTATTGTGACAAGCCAATGACTTACTTGATTCAAGATCTCGTGGTTTATATATTTCAGTGACGTCAATAGAATCACAGTGAATCACGATATTAAGTGTCGACTAGAATAAATTTAGGTATATCGACGGATCTAATCATCTAAATGTTTGTTAGTTCCAACCTGCCACAACGAATACACGTTGGGTGGAATATGACAGAGCAAGGAGATTACTGTATATATTCTCTTTCTTGTCCATCTGCAGGAAGAGATAATTGTTTGTTTGCACTTCCTCGGACACGCTGAACAGGGATTCAAAGATCAAATGTAAAAGAAGAAAAAAAACTAAAGTACGCTGATAAGTTTTCATTCATTTTTATTTTCTTCAGAGAACCGAATGTCCATTAAAAAAGTTTGGTTTGATGCCCCCGTGAGCCGTGTAAATGGACGTGTCAGATTTCCAACTATTGGCTGGAAAGGCATGAATTGTGTTCCCGTTTTAACAAGCTTAGCATTACATACTGAGCCATGTCTCATTTGACCGAGCTGCACGTACGTGAGAATGAGGGAGGGTTCAGGAAAACATAAGAAATTAAAGCTTTTATCGTTGCTTCAAAACCTTGCAATACATTCGCGGAACGCAAATCTCCCATCACAACGATCAGAAGACAAATATAATTGGACAATATCTATAATGAATGTGCTATACTTTGTTCGGGAAATACAAACAAAAAAGCATTAACTTCCTTGAGGCCCTTTTATGTGAAAACAAGACAGTCTTTCTGGCATACTATTTTCTCCGCTTATATTATTTGCCTATAATTGCGCTGATGTGATTCCTTTAACTATATATATATATATATGCATATATATATATATATATATATATATATATATATATATATATATATATATATATATATATATATATATATATTACTTTGTGCAATTTTATGCACTGCCGTATGGCATCTATATTCTACGAAAATTTCTTCCTTTATATTTGTGTGTGCTCTTTTAAATGATACAGTAATGATTTCGCCGAGCAGGACCGCGTTGTTAATAGCTCGTCCAGTATGAATAAATAACCGCAAATATATTATGTATCTTCCTTTATGCACGTTGTCATTATATATATAATAATAATAAATCACACGGCACATTGCAATATTTTCATGTCCACTGGTTCAGAAACAAATAATATATATGACACTAAAGCTGACAAACATTAATACAAACCTGGTTCGGCACAACCCCAAGCGCGTTCTCAGTCTACTAATAAAAATAGCAAATACCATCGTTAAAACAGTAAAATTCGCTAATCATCTGAAAATAACCCAAAATACTGCAATATATCATTGTCATCGCTTTAAATGTTTCGTTTTAGAGCGACTAAGAGGATGTGAGCTTGGTTTGCCTATTTTGCTAGGCAAGTATATTAATTTAGCCAAATACTAATCGTATGGACTATGCTGACTGAATTAATTGTATTTGCTACATATAGTTAGTCGCATTCGGAAGTTTAAACTGCTAGGTTTGTCGAATTTCTCAAAATTGATCTGAACAAATGTAAGAATTAACGCTGTCTTGCTCTGTGCGGCACGTTTTAAGTCAGCACAAAATTGCGCCGTACAACGACTATATCACGTACCCAGAACAAGGAGACAATAGACAAGTTAATAACATCCTCAGATACACTTATAAAGGGATTCCTGTATTGTGTGACAGTGGTCTCTGATTGGCTAAAGTTGGTGAGAACCTATTGAGGATTTGCCCGATTCGTTTAGTATGGGACGACTTCTTCCCTGGCGCAAGTGAAAGTAAAATATGTCATTAATCTCAAAACGGGTTTTACTTAGTTATATAGGGTTCTTTTCAAATTCAAATTTGATAAAGAATTAAGCCTATTCTGATTTTATTATTTTACAGTTAGAAGATCAGCTCGACCGGTGAAAGAAAGTCAGCATTGCCAAAGACTTCCACTGAATATCAAGTTCACGGATATTCAAATGGTGAATACTAAATTTCCTAAATATTACTTGCCTTATTTTATTTATTATCATGCATTTTGTAAGTAATTTATTTAAGTGATCGATTAATTTGTATTTGTTTACGATAAATTACAGCTATAGCTATTATCGATGGGTGTTTTGCTAGGGCAATATAACTTGTGCTATAAGAAAAACGGAGAATTATTTGCTTCGGAATCAGAATATAGACTCTTGCATTCGGAACCATGAGATCTTCAAATGATGATGAGAAATCGAATTTTCTGTAGGTTATATTTTAAGAAAACCATTATCTCACAAAATATATGAAATTAAGCGATGACGGCATTTGATCTGTGCGAATACGAGTAGACGTACCAAACCCAATAAATTACAGTTATGTCCATGTTCACATTAAATTAGGCTAGTACATGTAGAATGGCTCATGCGCTACGCTGATTGTAAGCAACATTCAAACTTTCCATTTCAAAACAAGAGTTACTTTGACAAGGGAATTAACTCTATCAAAATACCATCTAAATACCCCATGCAAGTATACACAACAATGTTAATACGAAATGCATCAGAGCATGTATATCGATTCGTGAGGTATTCTGGTTACAGCCAAGATACAAAGACAATTGTCACGATCCCTAACAAAATTGTGATGGTGAGACAAAATATATACATGTTACATCTAGGTCTACTTGACGTTGCACACACCAATTTCCTAGTCTATATAAAATGAACATTAGCATTAATTAGAATGAAGAAAATGTTATCTCGAACATTCTAGGCTTATGAGGAATATCAGCAAATTCAGTTTTATTATCTAAGTACGCACTTTTAGACCAAGATTTGGCAAGAGCTCTATATTGTCATGTCGCTATAAGCTCCTGGCCAAGACTATGAACAATACAGTCTTCTTTATAATAAGACCGATGATTATATTAGTGACTAATCTAATAGCAACATTCGGACGTGGCGCAGAAATTTATATCGAGATGTAATGAAAAGAGGCTAGGCCATTTTTTTAAAGGGATAGGAGATAAAACAAAATAAGACTAGAAGAATACTAGTAATACTAGTAATCAGCTGGATAGCTGGACTACATTGAAGAGCGAATATGCTGAAAATGCCAGCTCTTGCGGATATCAATATTAACTGTTAAGCATATGACCAGGACTTGTAAAATATAATGTATGTCTGCTATGCCTTTAGCAAGTAGTACAGTACTTCATCATATCAAAAGGAAAATAACAGTAGGATCGCCTGCAGTATGTAATAAAGGATGGTGTTGGTGACTTATGCTTACAACGGTGACATCATCAAACATTGCAATCCTGTTTTCGATTGTGATCGTTTCACACACGGGTGTCACCGATTAACATTTGTTAAATCATAAGCATGCATAACGTGGCTGTTTTCACAGTTCGACGGAGAAATTGCAACTCATTACGTGATAAAATGTCGTCACTTTCAAGGTTTAATGGCACCCAAAGATGTTTAGGAAAAACTTTTTCCAATATTCAGTATCATATTAGGGTATATACGACATTTTGCGCTTAAATGAGGCATGAGGGCTTTATGTGTTTGACTGCACTGGTTGGGTTCAATATCCACTCAGGCCAAACCGACTCAGTTATATCGATGTGACCTATGCAGGTTATGTTGTTGTTGTTGTTGTTGTGGGGCTTAACGCCATTTTTCAGCACACGATAGGCTTTACATGGCGGCCAGTATTAATGGTGGAGGAGGAAACCGGGAAATCCGCGGAAAGAACCACCGACCCACGAGAAGCTACTGGCAAGCTTTCTCACATATCCACATATCCAGGTTATAGTTACTAGGGCATTCCCAAATGTTCCAAATAAGCATAAGGTAGTGGTCGATGAGAAAAGAGAGTCTGGATGGTTTGGACAATCTATAATATTGATTGAGACTGGTCTCATTAATCTGGCTTGGATGTAAAAAATAAATATTTCAAAACTGATATAACTAGTTTGAGACCTGTGGAGTATACTGTCAAAAATTGAGAAATCTTGATAATAATAATAATAATAATAATAATAATAATACATTCTCATCGCCCCACATTTTTAAAACGGAAACCTTCAGCAGGGAATATACTTCTTAGATGTGGCAGTAAATGTCTCGGCCGTTTAAAACTACAGTTTTTAAGACTATTTTCATAATATTACTTGTAAGAAACACATAACCTTGCTACTATAACATTTACCATGATTTCTCAAAACATTTAGCCCTGCTACTCTTACATTTACTGTGATATTCAAGTTATAGGAATCACAATGGGAAATACAAATGAAATATTGACTTCAAATGAACATGAGCGCGTTTTCAAATACGATCAAAATCTATTTTTCATATGACATGTGTGCACTCTTGTTTCGTAAAACCATGGTACAAATTGAAGTTACAAATTCAAAAACATATCTGTTACTTCTGATTTTTAAACTTTTTTCATCAAATAACCAAATATGTTGATTCTGTATATTCGCGGTTTTTGCCTGTAGCATTATATGTTTTTGTTATTAATATTGACGCAGAGGAGTAGTAACAGTCATTCGCCTATGATATTTTACTGATCATCGGCGTTTTACATCTTGGATATTGGCCTGTTCGATAACAGCTGTTACGTCCCTGGCCTTAATCATTCCTCTAATTTCCCCATGATGCAACGCTCTTTCGGCGAGCAAATATATATGCTTATACAATCAGTAATCAGCATGTATGTTGCGCATTACTCCTCTTTTACATCAGATGACATTATGAAACACTGTAGAATTCTTTTGTACCCTTATATATATGCATCACTCGGCTGTCATGTGTCAAATGAACTATGACTATTTACAAGGTGCATTGACATGTAAACATTGAAACATTGTATCCAAAAATGTATCATGTTCAAGTAATTCTGAATACGAACTGTTGGTGTGTGTCAGTGTTTTAAAATATCGAGTTTTATTATACTGCTGTCCATAGCTGCGGGGTTGGGGTTGAAATTGATGTCTTCGAGCAATCACGTGTGGAACACAATTTTTAGGAAATATTGGGTCAAGTTCATGTGTTGGAGAGACAGTGATAGAGAAAGAGAAAATCATTAGAAGATTGGTACTTGTGTGAAACAGCAAGCACATGTGTGCAAGACCATAAGTAATAGTGTAACAAGTGCCTGTGTGTTTGTCACAACAATATAAATATGTTTATCTTCTGATATGTTAACTCTAAATTTAATTTAACTCCAGTTTTCTATTAAAAAGAAACATAATGTTGTTGGATCATATCATGTGCGTTCACTAAAAAAGGGATAGAAACTGACTTTTTTTGCTTGTTTTTATTTAATTGGTGGTTCCTCAGGCATTCATCTCTCTCTCTCTCTCTCTCTCTCTCTCTCTCTCTCTCTCAACACACAAATACTACAAAGCAATGATAACTGACAATATTTGGACTTGATCATGCATTTTACTTATGAAAGGTATAATGTTGCCGCGACACTGATTGTACACCTCCTTTTTATCATTAAAATATGTACTTTATTTGCATTCTTCAAAGGAAGTTTATGCATGGGCCATTGTGGCTTATATATTCCAAGACTTTGTTTGAAATAAAAATCATGCTAAATAGCATGCAAAAAAACTATAATAAATCTTGACAATGTAGATTTGGATTTTGATAAATATGGATGTTCAGATTTAATCATTATATATACATGTAGATACACAAAATCAAAATGGTTACCATGGTGTTATTTTCACTCAAATATATAGAAAATGTCTTAGACCCAATATCAAATTGTGACCTCCTGCTCACATAGCCAGCACACTGATACATAGTTAATGAATCTTTTAAATCAATCACCATCCTCACTATCATGAACTAGTGGTTGTTGGAGATTTGCCAACGCCACATAAATTTTCCAAATTTTGCTAGCCTGCTGTGCTAGAGTGATAGGAATGACACCCTGCAGAATGCGAAAGTTCTTGACCCTCTCAATAGCTCTTTCTACATCTGTTCTTAATTTCCAATAGCCTTATCTATGCATTTCTCGACCTTTCGTCTGCAGCAAACTTGTGGAGAATTATTGTTTTGTTGTCAACTGATTTTTCCCGACAACAGGAACCGACACTGCAATAATGTCTCTTCTTAGCCGATTATGGCACACTAGTTGATGCACCCATAACGGGAATATTGCTCGCCGGAAATAGGGATTGTAAATTCACGAAAACGGTTTCTGATTTTAATGTACCAAAAGCTCTTCAAGGGAGCCTATTATCAGGGGCGGTAACAACACTTATCGAACAGCCTATATAATGAAGTTTGTGGAAATTCTGGATTTTGAGATATAAATCGAGTGTATATAACTTGTTTATGTGAATTTTTTCCGCAACTTGTGTAGCACAAAGTGCTGAGAATAAATTTGTGATTGGTTTCTCCGATAACAGGGCCGAATTGTTTAACATTCGCCAAATGAATGCAGTGAGATCTCCAGCATGGCTAATTCCCTTAACTTTAGCATTTATTTTACACTGGTACAATGTGTGTTGTTCTGAAACGACTTTTAACAGACAATCGTTGGAAATGAATTGCAGGAGAAGACGTGAAAAAAAAACTATTATCCAGTTTAGACCGAAGACAAGGTCACAACACCATTGAAGTCAAAGCAATGAAGATGACACACGCTCAGTTTATCTTAGACTTTAATAAGAAGATAGGGAGCGATAACAAATATCGAACACCACAGCTGGAGAGAAGTCGACATCCCTCAACTGTTCACAATATCCCTGTGCATGATATCTATGAAACCATCGGGACTGATGCCACCAGTAACATCGTTAATAACGGTAGGTATTTTCGCAGCAGTTCGTTTCATTTCATTGTGTTACTTATTACATTTTTAATCGTATGGGGGACTTAACTCCAGATGGTGAAATAAGTCGAGAGGTACAAGAATGTGCCTAGCTAATGATTTACTTGTTTCAAGAACTCGTATTTGAATGCTATATATAAGTTAATAACGTATATAGAAGTACAGCGAATCACAATATTAAGTTTCGTATAGAAGAAATTTATGCACGCATATCTCATTTTTTTTAAAACATTTTTTCTTTGCATGAGCGTCATTGACCAGCAAACTTGAAAATAGTGCGTACGGAGGAATCTCTTTTAAGGTTTTTGATCTGGGGACATAAATTGTTTATTCCTTTATTTCCCCAAATTATAATTTCTTAGTTTGGACTCGACTTCAAGGACACGAAATTAAGCTCCTTGTAATTTCTTTCCAGTTAAGTATGACATATTTTTGGCACGAAGACGCAAACACACTCACTATATATATATATATATATATATATATATATATATATATATATATATATATATATATAATCCTCATCTATCTATTGGTTGCCATCTACCGCAACGGATATATTTTGGGAGGAATTTTATAGAGTATGTTGATTACTGTATGCATTCTACATGTTATCCATCTGCAGGTGGAGAGAAACTAAAGCATACTGGTAAGGTTTGTCTTACGTGTAGGATCGTACAATAATAACAAGAGAAAAGAGTGAAGCCAACAAGCTTTGTATATTTCAACAAAATAATTTATTTCCCTAGAAAATAATGTAAAAATTGGACAATAGGACTTACGGTTTGTGAATATAATCCACAATTTAATCCTTAGAATGAAACAATTCAAGTCCTATCACTAAATAGTTTTATTTTAATCCAGGTTCTAATCTCGACGACGTTCCAATATGGAAGGCGATGACGTCAGATGTGGTCTTTGTACAAATAGCAACAATTGCTCAATTGAATCACAGTTGATGTTTCCGAATAATTCCAGAATAAATTTCCACTGAATTTCTTTCTCCCAGAATTTTATAAAACAGTACAATCGTTTGGTTTTCTAGAGAATAAATTATTAAATTCCAAAAACAAATGAACTTCAAAAAACAATCTGGTTTCAACAATAAAGCCCTCTCCGGCCTTCAAGATTTCAAAAACACAACAAACTGAAAAGCGCTCGGAAAGGGTATTAAATCCAACCAAATTATCATCCCGTTCTCGCGAGATAGATCACGTGGTCTCTTAACACTTGAACAACGCAATAGGAAAAATGTAATTTGTCACGTAGCAAGAGCAGTTCTAAGAACCAGACTCTCACTCTGAAATAAATTTAAAGGTAAAACATCGTTTATTCAGACTAGACCGAAATGACCTTGGCAATAGCCAATCGTTTTTGCGTAGTGTTTATACCAGTGCGGACCAAGGTAAACTAAAAATAGTCCTAATGTAAAACCTTTTACGTTTTAGCTAAACAGAATTACTGAACGAAAATATAGAATCCCATGAAAAGAATCATTACAATAAAATGTAATGAAACAAAAATAAAATTAAAAGAGAATTTTAAAAATAACACACATGCAATTTAATTACATATACGTAACATTTGGTTCATTTTTTCTTTAGGAAACGGAATGTTCATAAAGCGTGGTTTGATGCCAATGTGAGCCATGTAAATAATGTACGTGTGAAATTTAAACAGCTTGGCTGGAAAGGCATGAATGGTGTTCCCGTTTTAATAAGCTGAAATATATCTCATTGACCGAGTTGTATGCATTGGAGAATGAGGGAGGGTTCAGAAAAAACATACGAGTTTAACTCTTTTATCGTTGCATTAAAACCTTGTAATACATTCTTAGAACACAAATGCCCTATCACAAAGACCAGAACGCAAATATTCTTGGAAAATTATTTCCTGGGGAGATGCAAACAAGTAACATTAATTTCCTCGAGGCCCTCTGAAATGAAAATAAGATAGTGTTTCGGGCATGCACGTTTTTCATCCACTTACATTATATGACTTTACTGATGTAACTTTAACAACACACGTACATGTTTTTCTTTGATGTAATTTTATTCACAACAGTGTGGCGTCTATATTCTGCCACCAATAGTTATTCCTTTTTATTTGTATGTTCTCTTTTAAAGGTCTACTAGTGTTCTCACACAACCTTTGTTTGTGTGATAAATTTAAACTTCTAGATGTGATTTTTAAAGGCATTATGTCAGATACCTCATCATTAATAAACATAATGACCACAAAACATGGATTCTTTTATCCCTGGAGGGGGCATGCTGCTAGCCTATTTTGTGCTCCGCAATCTCCGCATGACAAAGCGGAAGTGATGTGCTGTAGGGAACAGTGCAATTCAACTTTTGTTTGTTGCATTCAAGAAGTTGGTAGGCCTAACTTACGTTATCTAACCAGCGACAGGCGAGATAATCAAGTTGTCTGCACTGACCATTTTAGAGACCAAGATTTCGATACAGTCTATAAAATTAAAGGGTCACTTGCTATTACGACCTTCAGAAGAATCCTGCCAAATGCATTACCAAGTGTATTTTCTCGCCAGATAACCGAGTCCGTGAACATCAGGTCAACAAAAACCAAGGGTTAGGGCAGGGCCAACAACATGTAGACAGAGAGAAGCTTTTACAAAAGTTGCAGCTAGGGAGGGTAAAATATTTATAAATCTTGTTATTGCTATATTATTAGCTGTCAGCCCCATACCCCTTGTCACAAATATTACTAGCTAAAGAACGATCAGTAGAGGAGCGTGATTTCAGTGGAAGTGTGTTTCAAATCATTATAGTCCCACCCCTACCATTCAAAATGAATCCTGCTTAACCATGACGACAGTGTGTGTGTATATGTCCCTTGGAATCTGATTTTGCCCACTCCCCCATTATTATTTGCCCCTCTTCCCCCAACCAAAAAAAAAAAATGAATGGGTATACCCATGCTTATCTCCTGCCTGTTCAATAATAATAATATTGCCAAAAATTTATGGGATAATTACCCAGTCGTGTTGAGGCACAGGGAGTAAATTACCTTCTTTGCCCGGATATACACCCCTGTGTCCATTGATGACGGTCTACGTTCGAGTCGGTCCCACAACTCATATACCTGTATAACATCTATACCTCTGGGTCTGACTCTTAAGTGTTTAACTTTTAACACCAGTAGTTACTGATGAACCAAGTGCAAATGAAAATCTCCTCCGAAGACATCCCAGTTTCTCCCAAATTCGTGCCCTTCTCTTTTCATTAATAAATTGTAATAACATTAACGAAATAATAATAATAATAATAATACTATCGATATATGTGAACTCGAACAAACATGCTTCTACGCAAATATAAGAATTGTTCATTGAGTATCAAAATTAGATTATTCAAATCTTATTGCTGCACTATGTATTGTGCTCCACTGTGGACAAACTTTAGTGAATGTATGAAAAGAAAACTAGTAATTGGTTATAATAATAGTCTTCGTTTTCTCTTAGGTCTTCCTAGATGGAACAGTGCCTCCAACATGTTTGTAAATTATAATGTATTCAGTTTTGAGGAAGTAATGAGAAAGTATGTATTCTCAATGATAACAAGACTACCTAATAGTGAGAACTGTATATTGAAATCACTTTGGAACTATGACATTCATTTAAATTCTCATATTATTAGTAGATGGAACAAATTACTCTTTAAATGTGCCACTTAATTTCATTCTTAACAATGCAGGGCGCAGGTAATTGTTGTAGATGTCTCTGTATACTTGTACGTATGATATATATGTTCTTTTATGTTTACAATGTTTTACTTTATATCCGTATTTTAATTTAGATGTATGGACTATGTAGTCTGAATTAAAGAATTCTTATCTTATCTTATAATAATAACTACCAGTACGATAATAGTAATTACAAGGACTAGCCCAAATGTCTCTCAGCCTCAGTATGTGCTATGTTCTGTTTAGGGTCTTCGTCCTCGCCAACGTTCGTGTCTCTTTCCGGCTGTAATTGGTACGGCCTAACCGCAGCGAGCAGAATCTTCTTAAGATTTATTATGTTCGCCATCTTCTAGGAGTTCACACGACGAAAATAAGCCAGATCAATTTGCCAAAAATTCGCTAGAATCTTCGCTAGATTCAGCCATTATCACCACATGCTAAACTTCAGAGACTTCCTGTACGTCACTTCCGGAATTTATATTATCACCAGAAGTATAAAAATACTTCCGGAGCGTTTTCCGTAAAAAAATCAATGAATGCACAAATTATGTTCATGTTCTTCTCTGTGAGACAAAATAGGCATTTTCATGCCCATTTCCGAGTTATTTAGCGAAAATTGAACATTCTGATATATAGTATGTATCATACTATTGTGGATCTTTCAATAATGCGGAAAAGATTCAACCAAAAAGGCACCTGTTGTTATTAATTCGCCCAGCAAGAATAAATATCTTCAAATATACCTTCCTTTATTTCCGTTGTCATTATATATATAATGTTAATGTGTGTGTCTGTGTGTGTTTGTGTGTGTTACAAATCGCACGCCACAATGCAATCTTGTCAGAAGCAAAAATGAATAATCGATATGATCGCAAGGCTGACAAACGTCTATGCAAACCTGGTGCAACACACGATCAAGAGCTTTCTCGATCTACTAAATCCTTTTCGCAAGGCCTTGAATCCACGCAAAGCAATTACGCTAAGGAAAATATAACAACACACACAAAAAAAGTATGCATTGCCCTTTATGTAATAGATACAACTGCTAAGAAAAAAAAGACTGAGTGATTTTGCGTGTAGTTATCTTTTAATGCCAGAACTGCAAGTGAGGCTGAATGAGCTGATTCCAATCTAAGGTGTTGGTTGGTCAGACAATAATTGTTTGCACCGTTAATCGACTGTTTTCAAACTTGTATGTTATCTTTACACCAACCGTGTCTGATATAAAAATAATAGATGAACGAAATAAAAGCATAAAAAGACTGAACAATAAGCACGTTCAATTTTATCACTCTCGACAAGTTGTAGTGCTGCGTGTAAACGGGAAGATCGGAACCAGAATGGTTTTCATATCTCAAAACCGAAAAGTGAACGAAATTGTATCTAAGTTTCCTAAAATATTTCCCCCGATAGAATGTTTTGGATCTAAGCATGAATTTGCTTCACTTACAATCAACATACAGTAGTTTGGTCAATCATTGAAAATTACGGTCTGACACATCCGGTGGAAAAGAACCCAGAAAAATTATTAACAAAGTCTTTATCTCCCCTTCGGACAGAGTGAATAGCGTTGTCATTTCAGAAAGAATGTGTGCATTGTGTTGATTCTAGATTATAATAAACTTGTGTTGATTGTGATTCTAATACAATTATGTTGATTCTAGATTCTAATAAAATTTTAGTCACGCTGATTTTTTGTTTAAAGCAGGTAACTCTGGATAGCCTAAGACAATTCCGCATAAGCATTTTCTCATTCGTTATATAAATAGCACTTGTTCCCAAAAGTCTATCTTTCGTAACTTCTGGAATAACAATATACGCCATCAGTACTAAAGTTTGTTTAAAATATCACATTTGTTTTATTTATTCAAAAGTAATACATTTACCCGAACCAAACCCGACCAATATGCTATGCTACAGTATCATTATATTTTACCTTTGGCATATTATTTCTGGAAACTGACTATGAATTTGTCCTTTTGTATTATATTGTTGCAGATGGTTTTCAGTCATGTTGGAAATTTACACTGGTGAAGAAAGAGAAATTGATTCTAGATTTGTCTTACCTTTGCTTTGTTATGCCAATCTCAATACACTCACCCTTTTGATACAATCAGTGGCTAACTATAGAGAAAACTGCCATTGCTACTGACTTTAGACATCCACATTCAATGACGTTTAGTAATAATTCAAGAAAAGGTCATGTATAGAATATTCCATAGCGACAAGGATACTATGTAGCGTTCCCGAATTATTCCACCCATCCCGATTTGAGTAGTATAAGCCGACTTTTTCCCTGGCAGAAATTAAAGTAAAATATGACCTTAATCTCAAAACGGGTTTTGCTTAATTATTAAGAGTAAATTTTTAATTGGAATATGAAAATGAATCACTCATGTCCTGATTTTATATTTTTCCAGTTACAAGATCAGCTCCAAAGCTGAAAGGAAGTCGGAGTTGCCCAAGACTCCCGATGAATATCAAGTTCACCAATGTTAAAATGGTGAAAATTTAAGTTCCTTACTACTGGCTGCTTTACGTTAATTCATTACTAACAATTTATTTATTTATTAATTTATTGATTTATATGTTTAATTAATTTATATTTATTTATTATAAATTACAGCTTTAACTACTAAGGATTGGTATTTTGCCAAGGGCAATAAAATTTGCTTCATAAGAAATTAAACGGAGAAAAATATGTATCGGAATCAGAATATAGACTATTGCCTTCGGGACAAGGGCATCTTCAGATGATGATGCGAAATTCAACTTCCTCTAGGTTATATTAAAACAAATAATATCTCATAAAAATATATGAAATTAATCGGTGATGGCATTTGATCTGTGCGAACACGAGTTAATGTGCCAAAGCACATAAGATACATATAGAATCTATGTTGGGGTTTGGACCGAGACAAGGAAATCCCAGTCAAGGGGTTACATTATTTGTCTCCCCACAAGGCTTGCCTCGTGGGAAGACATATAATGTATCCCGGGACTGGGATTCCCTTGTCTCGGTCCAAACCCCAACATAGATTATTTTTCTCACCCAATATTATCCTTTAAAGTAAGAAAGAACTCCTTCCTTGTGCAATATAGTTCACGCCCCAATGTTTACATGCGGTGCATTAATACAAATATGTTAATGAGGACTGTGGCGTGACGTGTCATCCGAAGTACACAGTTTTTATGCGTGAGTCAAAACAAAATAACAACATTAAACGTTGCATAGTTTTTAGGTATTATCACATTTAATATATGGATGTTATATGAAATTAACAATAAATAATTAATATTTATTACAAGAAAATGTTTCATTTTCATTAGTTCCAATTTAGAAAATTATATTGTACGTAATGAAATTGTACTCGGCCCACAGCTCTGTTGTAGTGTAAATACATATAGCATGAGTGTCCGTGCTTGGGTTATTCGCGTGTAATTAGATATCAGTGCCACTATCATATATAACTCTCCTTTTCTTTAGAGGAGGTGAAACTGTTTGTGACATACTTGTGTCATAATTAATATTGATTGCAAAAGTACCTCCGTGTATAAAAGACCCTCCAAATACGGACCCCAGCTGATACCCATGTGCTAAACTTTCAAGTTCACTGATTCTTTGAAAATTTATGTTTGTGTCTTGGAAATATGGCAAGTGTCACAGTGAAATTTGCTTATGGATTAATGTATTGACGGATAAATGATTCCTTCTGGCTGGTAAGTGCATTATTTGTCATTAAATATTGTAGGTATATTTTTGATTCAACTGGGGCGCAATGGAGATGCTTAACAAAATAGAATAAATAAATAGAATAAAGCATGTTTGATATAACACATTTCTGGCTGTTACTAAGTTTTCTGTAGTTGTTAAGAGCATTGGAAGACTATGAAGTGTATAGGTCTATAGTCTATTTGCATAGATCAGTGTTTTCTGTCATAGTTCATTTCACGCAACCTTGAGAATTTTATCCTGTCTGTAGCACAGTCAATTTTCAGGTCAGCGTCATTAAATGTAGCTCACAGTATATAATTTGTTTCACACGAAGTATTTAATACTAGTTAGGTAGCTTTAGCTACATTTAATGACGCTCACCTGAAAATCTACAGTTAGGCCTGCAGATAGGATAAGACTGACTATGCTGTGTGGAACGAACTATCATAATACCAAAAAGCTCAACATCGTGTGCGTGTATGTGTCTGTCTCTCTCGAAATGTTTTGTATGGTGTTTTCTCAAAAATGGAGAGTCCATAAGTTACTATGTTGTTTTGTTATATATTTGTTTGTTGTTGTTGTTGTTGTTGTTTGATTTTAGAACAACTACGTCAGGCATAGCAGAAGACAACAAAAGTTTATTTTTTAAAAGTAGTCCCTAGCGAGGGGACACCTTGACTGAGACGACTGGTATGAGATGACTGGACTGAGACAAGAAAAGTAAGGTTAGCAAAACAGCTAGATTCCTCTGTCGCATTCCAGAGCCACGCCGGTTGCAGGATCTGCTGCAGTGAGTCTGACAACTGATTGAGCAAGAGAAATATCTCTACCACAAACGGAGCTAAAAATCAACACCTTGAAAATGAAATGCACATATAACGTACAACATATCTACCAAGTTGATCCAAGTATGCGCAATGGTTGCTGTGATGCAGTGATTAGAATAACTGTAATCAACGGAAGGAAAGACATACACAGGGAGTACTATATAGCTCTAGTTTACTGATGATGATGCTCACGTAATATTAGATATAATATTCTAGCGGAACACTCCCTCGGCTACACTGTCCCGAGTCTCGCTATCTCGGGTTCTTTAGGATAGGTCTTGTATTTGGAGTGATACCCCGCTGAATCTGTCTAAGGACTGGCACTCCAGAGTGTGACAGATTTCTACCTCAGCGGGATACTGTCTTATTTCTGGCTTCTTGTGTATCGCAGACTTGGTCTCAGTCGCCGACTGGGTCGCAGACTTGTCGAAGGGTCGCAGACATGTCGCAGACTGGTCACAGACTTGGTCGCAGTCACCGACTGTGTCGCAGACTTGTCGCAGTCTTGGTCGCAGTCGCCGACTGGTCTTCCACTGGTCGCCGACTTGGTCGCAGAGTCGCCGACTAGGTCGCAGACTTGTCGCAGTCTCGGTCGCAGACTTGGTCGCAGTCGCCGACTGGGTCTTCTGCTGGTCGCCGACTGGGTCTCCTTCTGGTCGCCGACTGGGTCGCAGAGTCGCGTCGTTATGGGATCGAGATCGACAGAGAGACGACAGTGCGAAATGAAGAAAGAAGAATTATCCTCAGTGAAAAATCTGTATTACCTCAAGACCTCTGCGTTGCTTGGACGAGCCTTGTAGCGCCGGGTTGTTGGTCGAAGAAAGACCTTGTCCCTAATCTTTTCCGATTCCCTGGCCCGGCTTTCTCCGGTCCAACGTAATACGACCAAGTGTGCTTGCTCTGGCGGGGTGGTTATACTGCTACTCTGCAGGTGATGTCTTCACACTATAACGCTTCCTAACACCACCATAGCAGACACAGTTGGTTCGTATATATACCCAGGCGGAATCACGTGACCCAAAACTAAGACGATAGATGGCACTACAAAGTCCGCCAAGCATTTAAAATAACAACATAAACTTTAACGAAACGAAATAGTAAATAACGAAACGAAATATTAAATAATAAAATGAAAATTTGAAGTCCATGGGGTTTCCTCGTTACACAACCCACGCCTCCAGTATTATGTGCTTCCACGCACATACGAATAGTTAAGAAAAAAAATAAATAAATTAAAATCACTTAGATCACGGTTAAATCACATGAAAACACAATATCAAACAATCAGGAAAGAATTAATGTTCAGTAAAAATGTCCATCACTGTTTCCCTGTTCTTCCTCCCAGCCATCATGCTACCTACAAGGACACTCTCGATCGCAAGGTTGCACCGGCAAGGGTTTTGTCCATTCTTCTACTCTCAGAGTCCGTCGTATTTTCTGTTTAGTACCGTCAGCACGAATAACTTCTTTGTCATCTTTCTCTCTCCGTATTCTGATCTGTGGTTCGACCACCGTTTGACAAGCTACTGTTACTTGACGTCTCTCCGCTGCGCCAGGGATGGCTAATCCCCGCTTTGGTGTTCTGATAGGCGAAATAGGCGTTGGCATCACAAAGGTATGAATCGGCGCCTCCTCGAATGTCGTCTGCTTCGTCACTGACAACGACTCACATGCAACAGAACTAGACATTGACAACAGTTCGTTACTGTATTGCCTGTCGCTCTCCTTGAGGGGCGACCTATCTCGACCGTACAATCTCTGCTGATGCTTCTTTAAATCATTCGGACGGTCTGTACATTCCTCATAATGATATTTCCTAACTGAATGTTTATGCCTAATGTGCTCTAAAAGAGCCACATCACTATCGTGCCTTTCCTCACAAAACGGACAATTCTTCATTTTTCTAGGAGTAATCTTAGTCCTTGCCATACGCAACTGGGAAAGTAAAGAAAATGAATAAATCGATGAACCACTTTATAGTGTCTGCGATTTTAAACCATGGTAATGATTGGCACAAAACTGTAACTCTGCATCTGATTGGATACTGCACTCAACAATTCTAATAGAGTGCAGTAGGTTATTTGAATTACACACATGAATGTTCTGATCGCATTTGCTTCACTGTTCCAGATTAGCAAAGTTCACATAGAATTCTTCCAATTTCTTGGGTAGTTTCCTTTGTCTCCTAGGTCGCTCATCATCAGCTGTTCTTGTCTCTCCATCGTCGCTGTTGTTCACTGGGAGAACTTCTGTCATGGTGTCCATGGGGTAAGGCGCCATAAGACTGGTATCCTCATGGTCGTCCTTCCCATGATCCTTATCCATACATTCGGAAGTCTCAGAGTCCAATTCTCTCGCCCCTTTAGCGACTTTATTACGTCCCTGATACCTCTTCAAGAGATCCACGTGCACTAGGAGGGGCTTCCCATATCTACCACATTTAACTCTGTAATTGACGTCACTCAACCTGTCAATGACTTCGTAGGGCCCATTCCACCATATCTGTAATTTCGGCGAAATTCCCCTTTTTCTTTTCGGCGAAAACAACCAGACAAGATCACCTGCCTGAAATCTCTCCCATCTGGTCCTGCTATCATAATAGCGCTTCTGTCGTCGCATGTTGCACTGCAAGTTGTCTCTGGCGAAAC
Organism: Megalonaias nervosa; assembly: GCA_016617855.1. Classification (NCBI taxonomy): domain Eukaryota; kingdom Metazoa; phylum Mollusca; class Bivalvia; order Unionida; family Unionidae; genus Megalonaias; species Megalonaias nervosa. The sequence goes on along the minus strand of JAECUM010030564.1, from coordinate 1,472 downwards.
GATGTGAAATTTCTAATCTTCTTTCCAATGACTGAATCCATTCATGCGAACTACTGTAACGTTGATCAGGTGGTTTTCCAAACACAACTTCTAACGGTAAGTCTGCCTCCCTTCCCATCATCATGAAATTGGGAGTAAAACCTGAGGCCTCATGCACTTCGGAGCGGTATGCCAGTCTCTTTGTCGTTCTTCGACGAAAGCAGATAGCATGCCCTCTAGTGTTCGGTTCATCCTCTCCACCATGCCGTCGCTTTGCGCATGGTACAGACTGGTCCTAGTTTTCTCGATTCCAAGGAGTTGACACATTTCACGAAAAAGCTCACTCTCGAACTGTCGGCCTTGATCTGTGTGAATCTGTCGAGGTACACCAAAACGTGTGACGACTTCCTCTGCCATCAGTTTTGCGACAACTGTAGCTTCCTGACAAGGCATTGGGAATATCTCAGTCCATTTTGTAAAGTAGTCAGCAATCACGAAAATATAAACGTTTCCATTTTCGGTCCTTGGAAGTGGCCCTAAGATGTCAACAGCTATGCGTTCCATTGGAATCCCTGACGCAATCAGCTGCATTAGAGCTCGCCTTTTCTGTCCTGGGGACTTTCGTTTCTCACAGTCCTCACATCTCTTGCACCACAGTCGCACATCTTTCTGAACTCCGGCCCAATAATACTCTTTTCTGATCTTCTGTAGAGCTTTTCTGATGCCAAGGTGACCTCTACTTTGCGATTCGTGCGCCCTGCGTAGAATATCATTTCTATTTTCTCGTGGAACGATAGCTTGACTGTGAATTTTTCCACCGTCGTGCGAATCCCATCTGCGACAAAGCATGGCATTCTTGATCTCTAGCTGGTCCCACTGACTCCAGAGGCTTTTCACCAGCACGCCATATCTGGCAACTTCTTCTCACGGTGGCAGTTTCTTGCTTTCCACCCAGCTCATCACAATTGCGACATCCTGGTCGGATTTCTGAGCCTTGGCGAATTCATCGCTACCACAAGACGTCTGTATCACAGCTACTGGCATATCATTCGCAACACTCCAATCCTTGTCTGTCGCTGAATCATCGCTGCTTACTGTCGTTTCCTTCTTTTCGGTTTGTGTCTCTACTTCAAAACCGCATTGTCTACATAGGCCTCTGGACAAGTCGTCAGCGTTACGATGCAGTCTTCCTGGACGATGTTGAATCTCAAACTGATACTGCGATAGGACATCGATCCATCTTGCGAGTTGCCCTTCCGGATATTTGAAATGCAATAACCACTTCAGGGAGGTGTGGTCTGTCCTAATCAAGAAACGTCTTCCGTACAAGAAATGCTTGAAATATTTCACAAAGAATACGACCGTCAACAGCTCTTTTCTCGTCACGCAATATCTTCTCTCAGCTTTTGTTAGCGATCGACCAGCATATGCTACAACCCTCTTGCATCCGTTGTGAACTTGCGACATGACAGCTCCAAAGTCCACTATCGCAA
>JAECUM010030563.1:0-21093 GCA_016617855.1 Megalonaias nervosa | reverse complement strand
TATATATATATGTCATATTGTTTTAATGTTATAAAACAATGCAGAGAAAAGTAAGACCAATAAAAAAAATCAACCATAAATCCAATAAGATGTTTTCATTCGGCCTCTTGGTGTAGATAACAATTCAGTTTGGTCGGTGTTGAATATTCCTATCGCATCCAGCACTGAGGACTGAACTTGGAACCTTGGAGATAAGGGAGCTTAAGCCTTGTCCACTGAATGACCTTGACACCTGTAGCCACGTGATGGAAAGACTCTCCCATTTGTACATAAACAAGCTGGTTGTGTTCCTCGAAAAATGTTGATATATATTTATAATAAACAAAATATCGTCCCCCATATGGTAGCTTTTACATTTAGCAAATTGTTTGGATTCGAAATCGGAACTGAGAAATGACAATGATTTAATGGAGATTTAAGGAGATCGTGGTGTTTTCCAAGTATCAGGAGGGAGAGAGAGAGAGAGAGAGAGAGAGAGAGAGAGAGAGAGAGAGAGAGAGAGAGAATTGGTTTACTGACCATAACTATGAACCAGTTCAGAACTGTGTATACCATTTTATCTATATCAAGACATTCTGAACATGGCTTTCAATTTTCTTGACACAAATGCTAGTTAATATTTACTCTCAACTGCTATCTGCCATGTACGGTCGACTGATGCATACAGACACAGCAACACATATAAGGTTTTGTTAGTGCTGAGGAAATATGGGCAAAGATATTTTCGCATGGTCACACCGCGGGGGACGATCAGTATTCGAACCTGCATCCTTCTGGACACAGGTCTGTCATGCTAACCACTCAGCCTCCGCAGCTTCTTGACAAAGAGTTCTGTATCTTCCCAATTATGCCGATGCTTTCCTGTGCAACTATTAGTATGCTAAATTAAAATTCTTTCTTAAGTATGAAAATAAAAGCCAGCAGGTTATGAATTTTATTTTTCACTGCTAACCATACTGTGTACAGTCTTTTGTTTTCGATATTCTCTGTCATGTTTAAGTCTACTGACCGCTGTTTACACTTTTCAAACCTAATTAATTTTCCGGACCGGATAAGGGTCGTTCAAATTGTGACACTGCAAATACGAAGTCACTTGTCTACTACGGAGAAGTCTTTGAGCAAATATTGATTGACTTGCTGATACTAGGCATCGCTGAGATATAGCATATAAAATCAAAGTTTTAGCACAATTACAGTCATTTAGTTACTTACAGATGCTAGATTAATGTCTGCAGAATTTGACCTTGTTTATCACGAATTAAGGTTCGTGGACAACTGTTTAAGAGAATAAAGAACATCGCAGGAAAAAAGCGAAACGGTTCATGTAAGAGATGTGGATAAATTTGAAGAAGAAAAATACTGACATACATGATGCGGTGACAGAGGCTGAGTGCGGGATGTTCCTTTCACTTCTGTACTAGAAGTGTATTTTTTAATCTAACTATTGCTTGAAATATTCTATAAGTTTTTCTCTAATTCTGTGTTCCAAATGTGCCTCTCCCCGGCGTGCTTGGTGTCGAAAAGTGGACATCTCTAATTATTTCGTGAAAGAGCAGGTGCAGTTTTATCTGATGTGGAATAGTGGAATTATTTCCTAATCACTAGTATTCAGTATCCGAGGTGAGATATTTCGGTATCTGATCACCTATGCTTGGTACTTTATGTTCTGTCTGAACAAGTAACGATTGTGGAAAAGGTTTGCTATTTTCTGCATGAAGGACATTTGAGATCAGCGGATGGATTCTTTCTCCAACACACACAAGAGAACATTTTTTGGTGTCAGAGATGAGATATTTTTCAGTGTGACCGATATTGGATGTCCTCATCTCATGAGACTTGGTGTTAGAAGTAAGAGTTTATCATTTTTGGTATTACATGCAACTTTCTGGCTAATAACACAGATAGAGAAAAATGTTCGATTGTTTATCTTAACCAAATACACTCAATTTTTTATCCACAAGAAATATTCTGTGATATAGCATTGAAATAACAACAGAAATTCTGATTAAACAGACGAACATCAATTTTGATTTCAAGGATATTGCGTCTAATTTTACTCTTTTTCTCATTATAAACAGGTTTATTTTGTTTCTAAAAACCTTGTTTAACTAAAACATAGCTCCATTGTAAATCATGGATGACACTTCCACGTACCTACATTATGATTATGATACGATAGCAAACTTCACTTCAAATATTACATTGCCTCTTGGCTTCGGAGATTTATTCATTTATCGAATATTTGAGTTTGAATACTCTATCGTGGGAATACTTTTGCCCATAACAATAATTCTGATGTCATTCATGAATTTGTGTGTAATAGTCATATTTCTCTACAAAGGTAAAAGATCACCGACTAACATTCTTTTCATCTGCATCGCAATGTCGGACAGTATGAGCGCATTCATCGGTCTACCTGTGCTAGTCGAAGTATACTCTTTGAACAACAGATTAATATCACGCTCTTGGTGTATAGCATTTTTTATCTTGAGGCTTTACCTGTTTCACGTGTTCCACACAGTTTCAGTTTGGCAGACATTATTGCTGGGAATTCAAAGATACCTCTCTGTGAGATATCCGTTTTCTTATAGCAGATGGTGTACGAACAAAAGAACAGTTATCTCCGTCCTAATCCTGTATGTGCTTTCCTTCACATTGCATGCGTTCCACACAGTATACCCTAAACTGGATGAGCAAACAGGGCGCGCATGCGCCTGGGTGATTGAGAAGCCATGTTTGGAGTCTTGTGCATATCTTTGGGTGACTTTATTAAATGTCCATCTCGGTCCGTGTTTATTGCTGACCGTTGTAAGCGGTTTGACTCTTGTGGAAATTCGAACTTCCAGTTTCAGGTTGGACAATAACTGTCGACCCAGCAGGAGTGTTCGACACAGAGCTCAACGAGATAGGAAGGTTAACACAATGGTCCTGCTTATTACTGCGGTGTTCCTGATAGTGGAACTGCCATACGGAGTCTACTATGTGATGTTCATGATCAACCAGCACGTGCACGGGATTGTTGCTGAGCACATAAATAATCGACTCGTTGCAGCCTTGTACAGCGTGATGCTCGTGCTTAGCTTTAATTGTAACTTCTGGATTTATTTCACGATGATGAAAGACTTCCGGCGTATTACTCTCCAATGGATCACGTGTCATCACGCACGTGCAGTTTGTAGAAGAGGCTTCCAAAGGCTGAGAATTTTGTCGTCCAGAATTTTGTCGTCCAGATCATCTCGGGCTTCCCAGGTCCATGATATTCCATCATCACCGATGGTTTTAGAACTGTTAGACATTGACGTATCTGAAAGATGAAGCTCTTTTAATTTTCGTGCTGTCCTGTTTTTCCTCCTGTGTCGGATTTCAATTCAGGATAAAATGTTTCTACGTGCAGAATAATTGACACTTTGATCAAATTTCTATCCATGTACCGCTCGGTCTATCTGTAATATTGTTTTAATTTTCCATTCTTCTGTTTCACTCATTCCCCTTCAACATTCCATCTAAAGTACATTTATAAACAAAGTGTGCATCATCTGTCCGTCCATCCATCAGTCGGTTTAGTTGACAATGATGTCCATTCACAATTCATTATCAACTGAAGATTTGCAATTTAAACTCCTTGTTATGCTTTATTTAATATAAGAAAAAAATTTAAAATCTAAGTTCTATACCTAGGAAACTATAAAGCAAACAAGCCGTCAAATAATGTTCCAATGCAATAGTAGTGTATTCATGTTATTAATAAATCATTGGCACTAGATCGAGGAAACTGATGCGTATGTATGTATGTATGTATGTATGTATGTATGTATGTATGTATCTGTAAATACTATATACATTCAAGGCTCAACCAGACAGATACAAAGTAAAACAGGGTCATTCTAAACGAGAATAACCAGGTTGGGGGTGGGAGATGGTTTATTTGCATCACAGTAACAAAGGTAGGTTATTTAGTGCTGGGGCAATTGAAGTAAATTGCCTTATCTAAGGACACACCATAGTTGCCGACCCTGGTTTATCCAATAGTAGGATTCGAATCCTCGCCTTTCCGGTCAAGTGTCCGGTATACTAGCCCTTACCCACCGCGGCTCCTAAAAGTTACAAGGGACTATCAATATGAAATCGCTAAAATGGCCAGGAGTAATTGATCATTATCAGTTCATGTATGCTGCAATATCAAAAATGGAAAATTATATACAAGGACACCTTGTTTAATATTAAAATAAATTTATTGGCACATATCATATAAATGAATTAGAATAATAATGGCTAAATATTGGTGGCATATAATATTTTAATTTTCAATATGTAGACAATATATGACTTACTCTTTATAGTTTACAAACGCCATTGAAATCTTCTTTGGCTTTTTGGTATCCATGTTCTAAATTCTCAGATGTTAGTACTAATGTAAGCATCCCCACCACCAAAAACCAAAAAATAAAAAAGTAAAAAACTAAAATAAAAAAAGTAATTTGGTTTGGAAGGAGGACACCAAGCAGATGGAAATTCTGTCGTCAATATAAACTTAATTAGGGCTGAACTGAATTTGTTTTCTTGGGGGTTAAGTTCTTATAAAAGGAAATTTAACTTCCGTTGAGATTGTAATTTACATCAATCTTTCATAAACGTTTTGGCACATACCACTGTATACAAATTTGTTTAAGTAACATTAAATAACAATGATGAAAACCAACTTCTATAGGAAAATGACGTATCCAGTTCAGTTATATAGAATATAAATATTGGCATTAGTTCTTGATGTTTCCATATAAAGCACAAAGTGCCAAACATGGATGCAACCAAAGATTTTAAATTGTATCTTTGGTACAAATACTTTACTTAAACCAGTCAATAGTCTCACAAACGCTCTTTGATTTCCTTAAACCATTCAAAATGGTCACAAATGATCTTTATTTCATTGAAACCAGTCAATATTGTCACAAGTGAAACAATCTCAGATGCATTCTGGGATTGTCACATATCACAAATATATTTATATGACATGTTACAATGGACCAAGAATTAGTACAGCGACACCAGCAGCTTAGTTTTTCCAAGAAGACTATAATTCTCGGAATCAAAGAGGAAACTCGGAACTTTACATATTGTCTTAGCAAAACAATATATTTATAAATATAGATATTACAAAGATAAATCTACTATTAAAAGCTCCTTAAATTTCCCTGTCAAAAAATACAATGGATACGGAGAATGTCAATGCGAAAATTGTGATATACAGCGGTTATTAAACAAACAGTTGACTGAACACTCTTATATTCACAAAATTTGTTGTGGTGTGAGAAAAAACTCAATGATTGTCGTTTGACAAAGCTATAAATTTATTACCTCATACCATTTACGTAACATGAAATTTTCCACGTATTTTAGAATAACCGTTACCTTGATTAGATTTTTAAAAATTGTAAATAGTTTTAATCTTCATGAATTAAAAAGAGCAATTTTGACAAATGTTAATGTTACGGACTATGGGAATTGAATTTGCTCTCTGTGCCCATATGTACTAAACTGCTAAATCCCAACAATAAGTATAGATTACAATATTAGTGAGGTTTTGATAGATCATTAAGGCATTAAATACTGTAATTTTAAAACTGTGTATAGGTGTGCGTGTGTGTTTGTGTGTGTGTGTGATTTGGATTTGTAACGTAATTTAAACAATTTTTCAGTCATATCCCTACGATGTCTGCAGTGTGGCAGTTAATAGTGATGTCTAGCACTTGGGCATGATGCCACAGACATGAAGCATCATGTCACACCCAGTCACATTATCCTGACACCAAGCCGACCAGTCCTAACACTGACCTCTTAATGCTGAGGGCCTAGCGAGGCAGCTGTTAGCACCATTTTATAAGTCTTTTTATCACCCGGCCTGGTTTTCGAATCCGCGACCACCCGCATCCGAGGCGGACGCTCTAACCACTAGGCCACCGGAGCGGTGTATATAGGTTGTGCACACTGTATGAATATAGTGTCATAATAAGGCCCACAACCTTGGCACCGTGATTATTCTTGGATCAAAAAAAAAAAAACAATTATGAAAAACATACATTAAATAGCCGAATAATAATGCTACAAGGTCGAGTCATGACTGTTTATAATGCATCGGGCGTAAATACCAATGCGGTAATTAATAAATAATATACTCTCTTATATACATTGTGACTCAATATTTCAAGCAAACACTTGACATAAAAGGAATTATCCACAAAGCAGGAACATAATACAGATCAAAGTAAATGACACGGATGTAAATCATGTTAATGTAAGATATGTTATCACAAAGAAATATTTGAGGATGGCATGCATCATAAGAGATTTATTTATCAATTCAAATGCAATGTAAACGTATTTTTTTACTTAATTAAAAATTGTTTTTCAGTTGAATCTAGCTAGATGTATTCATCAATATTTATTAAATGATGGCTTCATAAAAGATATTATTGTCATTTCAAGTGTTGTGCCTTTATGTAATCCTTCTTCTTTCTCAGATTTCATTAGGTCATTTGTGATTATCAGCGTTATAATCTTCCGTGTGAAAAGCAGGAAATTTTGGTTTATATTTATGATGAATATGTATCTCCTCCATATTGTGCATCAGAGATTACGTATCAATTCCATATGGCATACATCAATGAAAATGTATCACTCCCAAATGGTACATCAAAGATTATGTATCACTTCCACATGGTCCATCAAAGATTATGTTTCACTTCCATGTAGTAAATCAAAGATTATCAATTCCAAATTGTACATCAGAAATTATGAATCACTTCCATATGGTACATCAAAGATTATGAGTCACTTCCATGTGGTACATCAGAGATTATATATCACTTCCATATGGTACATCAAAGATTATGTATATATGCCCATATGGACAAAATACTGAGAAATTTTCCTGTGCCAAGATACAGAAATTAATTTCTGAGCAAATTGTAGTCAGTTTGTTTATGTCCTTATCACGTAATTTTTCCCCAGTATTTTGCATAGGGCGTAAATTGTTATTACTTGTTTTCAATTTTTAGTTAATATAAGGATGTGATACTACTATTACTACTACTGATCGACCTGTTAAAAATAGTGCCCGTGCAAATACAAATGTTACTATTGTTGATGTAGCAGTAGTAGTAATAGTTGTAGTAGTTATTGCTAATAACAATAATAAGAACAAGAAGAACAAGAAGACGAATACGATGATGATGATGATGATGATGATGATGATGATGATGATGATATCGGTGGACGAATGGATGATTTAGAATAGAACCTTATACTCCTCCCAAAGTTATTGTGTCTAATCGTGGTATCTTCGTCTACATTTTATGTAAATCATCGAATGGCCATATATAATAATTTTAATTTTGTATTACCATGATATTTCTTACGTATATTAACAATGTATCACTTCCATAAGATACATCAAAGTTTATGTATCACCTCCATAAGGTACATCAATGAGTGTGTATCACCTCCATGATACATCACAGATTATGTATCACTTCCGTATTATACATCAAAGATTATATATCATTTTCATACGCTTTATCAGAGATTGTGTATGAAATAAAGCCAGGAAGTGTGTACTTAATACGAAACAATTAACAATGCCAGATTTCAATTATAACTACTTGCATTGTTTATAGATACAATAAAATCAACGCCTACTTGCATTATGTATATTTGTAATAAAATCGGTGAAGATAGAGCAAATCCTGACGCAAACTACAGTGATTGGTCAATTATTCATATTCATTTAGATTAACTAGAAATCAAGAGTTTTGTCCCGACAATTCAGAGTCTGACTTGTCCATACATACTTTACACAATACGCATCTTTGCAGATAGATATATTTGACTTTAGAAAAAAAATGAAGTGCCACAGCGTAGGACCGAGGTATATCTATCACATGGCATGGAATTGTCGTGTACAATTAACATGTAGCTTTAATGATTAAAGTTCACTTCATTTGAACGAGTTTGACAATTTAAGAAGAAAGGTAACAATAGAATACAATGTTATCAAAGGAGTAAATGACACTGAAAATGTAGGGTTTCTTCATCCAGTACAGACACCAACCAGGAAGGATATTTCACATGACCCCTATTGCAATGGTTCAAGTTACACGCTTAATTCACTATTGTATCTCCAAAATATACAATTTCAGTGAAATGCAAAACACAAACGACGTCAAAATTAGCCATATAAGCATATGTCATGATGAACTATGACCTCTTGCCCTTCCTTACGTACACGTCAATGAATGATCAGTGGAAGGGAGATAACATTTCACCGTTGATTTTATGGTTATAGCCCAGAAGCACATTGAAACGTGATACTTGTGTATATCTTTAGGTCATATATATCTTTTCACAAAATTCATGAAGTGAAATTATAAATATACATAAATGTTAATGTTCGTGGTTTGGACGTATATGAAGGAATTAGTGATGATCATATTTCATGGGTCACAGTGTTTACTTTTACACCCGAAAAAAACCCAAAACAATGTTCTTCGTGGTGGGTTTAATTTCATTTGTTACCCGCGAGAAAAGAAAACGAAAATAAATTCTCCCAAATACTTCTTAGTCTGCATGTACATCCCTGTGATTATTTTCTAAGAAGAAATCAGCATTTTTTGCGAAAACAATCAAGATCATCACTTGACTTTTCCGATCAGAAAGTACTAACTTTGTAAACGCTCGACAAAAGTAATTTTAAGGGCAGCTGTATTATTGTTGAAAGTTGTAAGAGGAACCCCCTAACTTGAAAATGCAGTTGCTAGCTACGGTTGAAAATGGAAAAGCAAAAACAGCTGTAACATTAAACAATAACATATATATGTTACCGCATTTATCTGGTCATTTTCAGTTCAACCTCGCAGAATCACCCTGTCACTTTGAATCGATTACGAGATTGTTTAATCAGCTTTTTAAAGAGAGCTGCTTTGCATATAGGTTTTTCTTCATCTTCCTTGGGAACTAGTTTTCTTCCCATTTTATAAAGTTCTCTCTCTCTCTCTCTCTCTCTCTCTCTCTCTCAGAAGATATCAGTAATAAAGATATAATTGCATGTATGACTATTTGTCTCTACATTCCGATGTTAGTAATTCTTTTCCGTGAGAGACTAATGCAATTTTCTGATACATTTAAGAGCGTTATGATAATGGACAGTATATCATTTATGGCGTTATGTCAGTGACATGGTTGTTTATAAATATATAGATGTCACCCGTTTTTTGTTTGTTTAGAGTGGCATTTTGTTGTTGTTGTTTTCTTTCTGTTTGTTTTTCGTTTTGTTTTGTTGTGGGGGTTGGGGGGGTGGGGGGTGGGGGTGTTTTCTTCAGAATAGTTTTGTGCCTGAAGAAGTCTTCGGTAAATGCGAAACTAGTTGCACAAATTGATCGACGGTTAAACCATCAACCCAGTGGAAGCTACTTGCAAGCTTTCCCAGATAGGCTTACCCACACTGGCCGAGCCGGAGATGTGTTTTGGTATATATATCGACATGCACTGCAGTCTTGGCTTAGTTTCTGATGTCAGCACCACGTGACTAGAATAGTGGTCACCTATGCATATCCGTTTTCGCCGGCTTATCCAGTTTGCTCCACTATTGTGAATATATGTTATCTGTTTTCCTTTAAAACAATAACAGAACTCTAGAGCTGGCACCATCAGGATGAGATCTTTTTGTAGCATACGTCATCAAGACGACTCATTTTGCGCCAACACGCATAGTAACCGGCTACAATACGTTGACACGATCATGTAACATCCTTGTCAACTATCCACATTGACTTGTTTTACATGTTGCTATAACTACCTAAGTATATACATCTGCCATCATGTCATCATACTTACATCAACAAATTGCAATCGGTAACACTTTTAAGGACGGAAACGACGTGCTCACATCAACAAATTGCAATCGGTAACACTTTTAAGGACGGAAATGACGTGGTCTTTACCACGTATGTTGCATAAATTCATGCATATCTAGTACAGCTTACTTCCATAAAGACAACTTTGAAATTATCACTTACATCAGTTTCATTGCATAGGGCGTAAAGCCAACGGTAAATGTCATGCATTAGTAAATGCTAGATGTATACCGTGAAAGGGAGGCAACAATTAACAATAATTTGAGTTGTCTTATAATTATTTCCCTTAGAAGAACTCCTAGTCCTACGACGTTAAGGCCCATCTTCGGTGATGGGTCTTACCGCCTAACTAATGGCGCTGTGTAGCATGTCCAACTCTACTGACAGGAGAATAAGGGGTGAAATTTTCAGGATTATCACATACTTGGCAACAAATTGCAACATTCATCCACATATTTAAGAGTTACTGATATACTTACTTTGTTGTCTTTATCGTGATCGACTCAAAATCTGACACTAGCAAATGAACGCATTTTTATATTCCTTTGACATACATGTCATTTGGTTGCAATGTGATGGTGGCTGAGGAATGCCTAAGTAGATTTCAACAAGGCCGTTTTATTTTAACGAAACGAAAGTATCTAATCGTTTAATCAAACTGCCATTTTGGTGTGCTTTATTCCTCTAGCCATAATAAAAAAAGTACATTTCTTTGTTATATTGAAACAGTGAATAGTGTATTTGTGCTTCAGCTGAGAGAATGACAGTATTGGAACCAGTGTGGAATCAAATGAAATGAATGACAGATCAAATTGACTCAAACATTCAAGTTATTAACTGATCAATTGACCATTTGCGTGGAAAAAACTTCAAGGTGCGTGACGACATTGTAACCAGAGATTGTATAAACATGTATCTTGTTGCTACTCGCCGACAATGGTGTTAGTAAACAAATACATTGGGATAAAATCGTCTACACTTTTGACATGGCATATGGCTCAATAAATTAAGTGTGTCATTAATTCTCTTTGTTGTTTTACAGTTATATATAACAAAGTTTGTAGATGGCTGTACAAATAAAGTTGATCGATTTAATTTTAGATAGCACAGGGATTCATTTCAGAATGAAAAACAACGTCAAGTATCGGTTTATTTGCAGACATAACAATTGTGAAATGTGATATAAAAAATTGCTGCTTTTTATTAGTTTACTATATAAATTACGAGATATCAGTTTGTATTTTTGTACTGTTTATATTAATATGGCAACAAAGTAAGCATAGACGAGTAGAGATAACGGACATCATAAGAAAGATTTGTTGTTTACCAAAATACCAAAAATCGGGTGGAAAAAGTACTAACAAATACCAGCCGTTATAATAACGTGAACCAAATACAAGTCTAATTCAATATTTTATTTCAAACATTATTGAATATAAAGTAGCAAATACACGTATAGGGTATGATGACAGCTTAAAATAAAACTACTGAATTTAATCATACGGAAAACCGATTAATCCGGACATATTCACTGGGAATGAAGGTGTCTGGATTAACGAGGTTACACTAATTTTTAAAGCTTTTCGTACCTGATCGCGTGATAAAGTTATAACTTTAACGTTTGAGTAGAATTTTAACAATCAGATATTGACACACTGACACACCGCCAAATTTGCGTAGGGAAGTTGTGTTATTATACTGATTTTATTTTCGTGTACGATTCCTCGAGTTTTCTTATTTTTGAACAGATTCTTTCGGGATTGTCAAGATCAAGTTTTATATTAATTTTACGCTTTGCTTCCCGAATTTGATTTCAAAATTTGAATCGCGGATTACAGGATTAACGGAACAAATTAACGTTCAGGTATTCCGTTCCCGTTGAATTATGTCCAGATAGCAGGGTTTCCTGATAAATGGAGTCCGGATAAACGAACTTCCTTGGTATATGCTTTGCTGAACACAAAGATCAACTGAACAGATCAAAAGCAATACATCTTAAGAAAACACGGTTAAATTGAAATAAAGCTTACCTTTAGGAAATAAAAAAAGAAATTATAAATGACGTCAGTCGCATATATGGCTAATACCCTGCTTCATTCACAGATACATACACAATGACGTATGGGTTATTGCAACCAATTTGAATATTTTTAAAGTTATGACTCATTAATACGAACACCTGTACATTATTTCGCACAAAAAAATTAATAGTTAAAAAATAGTATGCAACTGTTAACAATGTGCATTCTGCGAATACTGCGTTTCAAGTAAATATTGCTCTCTTTAGGGATTCACACATGTGGAGAATACAAGTTTTGAAAGTTTATGCTCCACTCGATATAAGCAACAAGCGTGTTCGGGTTTGAATACTAACAATGAATCAAGCTGGGTAAGCTAGGCTGCAGTAGCGCAGCCAGGACACTTTACTCCACTTGCTTTGGCGTAAATTATTCGTATTGCTATGCAGTAAAAAGTCAAATAGTAACTAAATTAGACTGTTCACTCTCTCTTCCTTATAAGTATTCATGCATATTCCTTTACAGAGACACCATAAAAGTAAATATGGCCTCAAAATGTTCCTCTGAAACAAGAACGCTATGATAAAATACACTTTATGTTATTATTTTATGACGGTAGTCCTGGCTCTATCTAGTCGTTTAGATAGTTCCTTGAGTTTGGGAATGAATTTGCCAGGATGTCTTGGATTTATATCGTGCTTATAATATGGAAAAGCTCTGTGCTGCCTGCCAGGTACATAAGTGAAAAGATACTCCCCCAAAAGAAAGCGAACCATCTTCTTAACATTGCCGTCCATGTTCTGACTCCTCCTTCGGTGCCTGAAGATCTCCGTTTCAAAACCAAATCGTCAAAAAGCACATCAAGCGATTCTCCCAAAGGACCTACGATTTGACTGCACCTACTAATTGTATTTTCAGTGTATCGACCTTTGGCTGCTTGCAGTAGATCCTTGAATAGCCTGTTCAGGACTTCATTCATTAGGTCCATGGGAAGGTTTCTGCCAGTACCCCTCCATAATTAACTGTCCTGTTCCATGTAATTCATGCCGTAGTTTTTCAGGTAACCAACCATTTGTGGCAGCAATCAGGCGATGGGCAAGAATCAAGTATTTGGGGTGTCTCTTTGCGAAAAAATGTATTAAATCCAGGCGCCATTAGGACAGCATAGCCTCGCCATCCGCTTCTCCCCAGCATCGCGTCTACAAAGAAGATTAAGACCACTCCATAACATTCCCAAGGAGTAATTGTAAACGTGGTCGTCCTCCGGTAAATGATCTTCCTCTTTCTTTGAAATCCTTTTCCCCTTTTTCAAGCCTTCTTTGCTCTTATGTTGATTCTTGCTCTTTGGATACTTTCCTTTGCAATACGAGCAGTACCACTTCCCTTTTGGCACTTCGTCAACAGTCATTCCGAGACAAACAAGATGATACCATTCTTTACCTAAACATTTCTTTTCAGCATTACATCCTATCATTGGCTCATCAGCACCAAGATCGGTATGGCAAGAACAGTAATTGTAATGTTCGGTTGGTCGTTGGATCTTCTGTCTACAGTCTTCACTACAATACTATTCAGTGGGTATATTATCCCTATGAACGTTCACACACGACTAATGAAACCACTCTCCATTCGGACAGTTTCCTCTTAGTTCACATCCAATAAAGTCATCGTCTTTCTCTTCATCACAGCAAAATCCTACCGAGGCAGTATCATCTGGTTTCAGGAGTGCTTCTGTGTCCAATTTATGCCAAGCATTGCGTACTGTGTTATCGCTGACCTATTGTAAGCAATGTTTCCTTTCATCAAAATCTGCATCTTCGATTGACGATGGGGCTTCTGGGGGTCGACTGTATTTGTCCTGCATATTCAGCTGATCTATGGCAAGGAGTAAAACCAACCCTTCTGTTACAAGGCACATCAGTTCCCAGGCATGGGCAAAGTTTTCACTTATATCAGACTTAACTTGGCGGAAATTAAAAACATTTCTTAAATGTGCAAGGGTCCCTCTATCTGTTGCGCTTGAGCCCTTGAATTATTCGTCATATTGATCTTGCAAAAGTAGCATTTCCTTGTGAAACTCTTGTGGTGAAGGTTCCAGTCCTTCTAAGCGCTCCCATAAATCCAATCCGTTTGTTCGTGCCCGTTGTGCATCATTGCCACGCTCACAACTTAGACCATCGCCATAAACTATTGTTGTGTATGACTGGCCATCTACAGAAGGTACATATGTTTGTAAATGTTTATAAATGGCTATTGCACCCTGGGTAGATGATGGTTCTTCTTGAAACGCGCCGAGATTTATCATGACACTTCGCTCACTTGATTCCTTTGACTGTTCATGTAACAAATGTGGTATAGAGCAATCACGGAAGAACTGTTTGAACCAGTCAGGATGGAGAGTGATGATTCTCTCAACCAATACAATCATTCGTTGTCCTAATTCATGGAAGTCTTCCTCCTTGGACAAGAAAGATCACATGTCCAAATCTGAGGCTTGAGCTCTTAATTTCCAATCGAGATGGATCGCAGGGACACGGTTTACAGCTATGTATGCAAGCGCCGTATTAATGTAAGTGTTGGGTGTATCTGGTGTCGGATGGCATGTTGATTACTTTTTTCCTACGTTGTCCCAGCATGCTTTAAATCCAGGATGTAGCTCATCGTTCCATACAGTTGATGCACTTTCTTTGCCATCCTGTGGAGGGTCTTCCTCTTCAGTTGTATCTTCTGCTCCCTCAATTACATTTCCTTCATTCTCCGTTAGGTCTAATCGTTCGAAATCATCATCTTCTTCGTCATTCTCTTCTTCTATCTCCTTCTCCTCTTCTTCCTCTTCCTCCTCCTGTTCCACTTCGTAATCCATACTTTCATGGTCACTACCGCTATATGCGCCTTCTACGGAATTTTCATTTCCACGTTCATCAGAGTCTGACGGTGGATTGATCTCTTCATCAGTGTTTGGAATTGTCACGACATTGCCATGAATACACTCAGATCTTCTTCTGTGTTTCCCAGTATTCTGTCGGTATGGTTGCCTGAAAGCTCTTTTTCAATTGTCCGTTTGCACTGTATTGCCGTATTATCAAATTCCTTCGTTATTCTATCAAATGCATTCAGTGTCCCTTTGTATCCTAGACAAAACCGTATGTGACATCGATCTGATCGTTTCCGTTTTCAAACCACCCCGCCAAAATTGTAAGGAAAATATTTTCTGGAGAAAATTTGCCGTTCTAGGGGCCCTGGCATAAAGAAGGTATGCTGCAGCTGTACCTATGTATAGCTTTAGTGATGAACCGTCTTTCTTCTGTAGTGTTTCATTTGTGGCCTTTGATTTGACTGCATTTCTTAATGCTGCATATAGGATGGGTGTTTGTTGTTCTAATCCATTGAGAGTGAAATCCCACGAAAAACTGCTTATATTGGGAATGGTAGCCTCTTTGCATAATGGAGATTCTTGCTTGAGAACCTGTTTCACTTCTTGTTGTACCATTTGTAAAGCAAACTTGACAAAAGCTCTTTTAGTTCCGGGCGTAGCATTGTACAAGCCTATTATGGCCCTGCTATACTGTCTAGCTCGTATGGTTGTCACTATGGGATCCCATTTTCTTCAAATGGGTGCTACATCGGTCGATTGGAAAAGGGTCTTACGAGTCGCCGTCACACACTGCAATTTAAGTCAATAAACATAATTTAACAGACTTTATAGATTTCATTTTCAAATATAAAAGTTTGCTTTATTTCTTTTTGCATTTCGTCTATCGGGGTGAGGTGGGGGTGGAGACAATTCATAAATATTCATTATACTTATTATAGAGTGATCGGTGCCTTGTTTTATTTCATATCAAGATCCTCTAATGCCAGTTTCAATAATGATTTTCTTCTCCTAAATAACCTACATACCAAGTTGTAATCCAAGTTGCATGTTGCATCAGTTATGCTGCAAAATATCTAACTGTTGAAGGACAGACGGACGTAACTATTTATTAGTATAGGAGGGAACTTAACTGTCAACGTAACCCTTATAATGTCTCCCAGTTGAGTATGTTCCTTTTTTAAAATATATGCAAATTGACAATATAAGTTCATGTGCAGAATATCACAAAAAATTAATAAAAACAGTAAAACATTTATTATCTTGCTCGCGCATAATTTCTGATAATAGACTTTGTAATGTATGTAGATTTTATTAGAGGTACGCGGTATTATATCATTTTACAGAGGCATTTGTTTCCTTTATTAACTATCACGGTATGTATTTACCATATCGGTGCATATGTAAATTTCGTCAATAGGTAATTTACCGAAGAAATCATGTACGGAACTCTCTGAAAAATTTTTTTTACTACTTTATTGATATTAATAGCATGTTTTCCATTTTCTTTTAGGAAATAAAAACACGTATCTGTCACAAATGAATTTAGAATATTAGAAATATAATTATATTTATAAACCTGGAACAACAATTTTGACAATTGTCACTTATGCCAATATGATAACCGAATGGAATATTCTGTGCATACTTACCTTTACAGGTGTACTGCTATAACGCGGTTTCTTTGCAACAGACGGTCAGCACTGTTCTCTTTTCTTCCCAACATAGGTATATGAATCTGTCCTACCCCAAAAATTCCTTTAAAGGAGTTTGGTATTTTACAGTCTCATTTAGTGTGCTCCAACACTTAGTGCACAAAAGTTTCTTCTGCGTTTTGATGACACTGGAGTGAATCTTGAGCCAGCTAGCTTCACAAGAACCTAGCGAGCATTTTCATTACTGTTTGTAAGGGTGTTCTCCAGTGAAAATCTACAGTATCCTCTGTCATCAGGTTTCCTTTGAAAACTCTGATTGCAGTTACAGTAAGTATCCATGTCCTCTTTTATTTCACCAAATTCAGAAGCGACAGACGACACATTGTAACTTTTCCAACTGCGGAGTGAATTCAAAACGAGGCAAAATAAAAGAGCGCGCACATATGATGGATCCACACGTGGTGAAGGCAAAGTTTGACGATTTAAAGATAGATCGGAATATGTATATGGACATTAAAGACGAACAGCTGTTAATTGCAACGGCCGTGTTAAATCACAAGAACGTTATTGGACTTCTTCCGACTGGATTCGGAAAAACTATGCACAGAAATACCTACTATGATAAAGGAAAAAGATGGCCCTATCACATTGGTTATTTCGCCACTGACATCGCTACTAGATGAACAAATTGCATCTCTTCAGCTGTGGAATTTGTCTTGTTGCAGAATCGAAAGCATTGGAAACATGAACAAAAATGTGGTTACAGGTAAGCGAATTAAACTTTACTTTATCTTTTGTGTTTGATATCGGTATACTTTTGTAATCAAATGCACATCTTGTCATTAAATACATAATACAAAGAAATGTATTAATATTCAGTATGTTGACATTGTTGTAATTTGACATATATACTTACAATAATAATCATAACTTAAAAAAAACAACAAGAGGTTAACCGAAAAGGATTTTTATGTCATTTCATACATTATCAAATCGTGATTTCCATTTTCATTTATTTGTCAGATATCAGAAACAGAAAATATCAGTTTGTCTTTTGCTCTCCAGAAGCTTGCTTGAAAACATATTGGAAAGATGTATTCTGTTCAACTGTATGGCAGTCGAAATGCATTCTGCTTGCTGTTGTTGAAGCTCATTGTATTTCTGAGTGGGGAGAAGAATTCAGGGTCGAGTACCAGCGATTGGGTGAACTAAGAAGCATACTGAAAGTGCCCGTTATGGCACTTACTGCAACAAGTACCCCGAAGGTGAACACAGATATCTTAAACTTCCTACAACTCTGTGAAGATGACACAGAGATTGTGTTTAAATATCCCGATCGTCCCAACATATTCATTGAAATCATTAAAATGGAGAATCATAATTACAAGGAAAACCTGTTGTGGCTTTTGGAACATATGAAAGAAAAAGGGGCTGGATCAAATAAAACAATCATTTATTGCAGAAGTATTGACACTGTAGCCGAAGTGTTTGTCACTATGAAAGACTATCTTGGTCCTTATGCCTATATCGATCAAAAGGAAGATTCACAACATCTACTAAAGGAAACGTTTCATAAAAGTACCCATCAATTATCCAAGGAACGAATTCTTGATAATTTTAGACGGAAGGATGGCAGCATTCGTTGCATTGTTGCAACGGTTGCATTAGGTATGGGTATGGATGTGCAAGATGTTGATCTTGAGCAGGAGGGAATGTGAACCCTACAACTTTTTTGCTCGAATCCGTGAACAAAAACATAAGGTTCCTACGAATGGCTGAAAAAAAAATAATGTCAATAACGCTAAACCGAACCTTCTAACCGATATTATTTACAAATACGGTTGAAAACGGATAATAAATCTTTTGGGTTAGCTCATTTTTGTTATTTCCATCGTTGACGTATTTTGTTTTTATGTTATAGTGTGTTTAGTTTACTCGCCGGGTCAATTAATTTTGGTTGTTTTTCACACTCCCTGCTGCTATAAATTAAACATCCAGTATAAATAATATTATCAATAATGAATATTGGAGAACCACATTCAGCTAAATTAGCTCGAGAGCGATTAGAGGCAATTAAAAAATATTTACCTGTCGGTGATTCTGTCAAGCAACAACTACAATCACGTCAGGAATCTCATGTTGAATTTGAAGAGGATACAAAACAATTATTTAAACCTATTAGAGAGACTACTAAAGGTCTTCTTCCTGCTTTAGAAAAAACTGCTGAAGCAACTGGAAAAATAGCAGAAAGAACAAAACAGACAAAAAGAATTTTACGTGGACTTCCAGCTGATATAACTGCTGCTCAACCAATACAACAAATACCTGAAGGCGCTGAAGCACTAGCTTCTAAACAAAAGATTCTTACAATAAGTAATGCTGAACTGATAGATAAATTTGATGAAGGGGCTATTAATGCAATTAATGACATTAAAAACTTTGACCAATTATCTGATTTTGCTGCGAAAAGTTATAGTCGAAGAGATAAATTATTGAAACCTGAACATAATAAAGATATTAAATCCCGTGAACAGTGGAAAAAAAGTATTATATCGCATACGTGCTAACGTTGAACAAATTAAATCTGATGATCCAGTATATAAAGATTATGTTAATGGCTTTGATTATTATGTCGAATTAGAAAAGAAAGAAGCAAAACAACTTGGAGAACAAAGAAAACAAGAGAAAGAAGAAAGACGAAAAGCAAAAGAGGAAGAAGCAAAACGATTTAAAGAAGAGAAGGAACAAGAGAAAGAAGAAAAAAGAAAAGCAAAAGAAGAGGAAAAAGCAGCAAAACCAAAACGAAAATATACAAAAATAAAACAAGCTCCTCCTCCTCCAATAACATTGGAATCACAACCAGATCCTCAATCAACATCGGAACTACCACGTACAAGGTCTCCTCCCCTAACGACAAAAGAACTTCTTTCAAGAGAGTCCGAAGAAGATATTTGGAAAAGAATAAAGAAAGAAAGGAAGGAAAAAGAAGAAAAATTACTAAAAGAATTAGGATCGTCCGAAATAGAACCTCCTACTGGAAGCGGTCTTACTACTCAGGGAAGTGGTCTTATTATCTGTCCAAACAGCATTCTCTCCGATGTTGATAGATTAGAAATACTCATCGGAGGAAAACGAGCTGGTAATAATTCTCCAGAAATAATTAATGAAGCAGCTGATATTTGCAGACGGTTATTTACAGGCGGTATCATGGACTTTGATGTTTATCAGTCTCTTATTAATGAAATTGCCGATGACTACTACAGTGACTGAGTACGTAATTAAATACAATTACTATAATAAAATGATCGTACATAGTACTCAACGTGGACCAACCATGGTCAGGGTAATAAACTCACGATTACCAGTATACAAAACAACCTACGGAGATGGACTAGGTGATGTTGTTCAGGGTCTATTTAGAAGGATAGCCCCAAATGCAATACCGATTGCAAAGCAACTGGAAATGAAAGCTATTGATGTTGTTCGTGAAAAAAGGTATTGGTGCTGTTGGTAATCTCGCTGGTAAAGCATTTTCAGCAATCAAGGATAGACTAGCACGATTAATACGACGAAAACCTCAGCCACCAGTAAAATTACCCAGTACTGAAGTAATGCCTGCAAATGTCAGTAAAATAATAAATCAAGCTGCGAATCAAAAACTAGCAGAGTTGGCCGATGTACCAATGTTAGAAAAAGAAAAAAATATAACCGCTAGTCTGATAGCAGGAAGTGGTCTTAGTTTTAGACGATAATAATTATAATAAATATGTTCAAGCGCATAACTGATCCAGCATTTGACATGGACGCACCAGTACTCAAGGATGAGTCTGTGCGTGATTATCAATATTATTCTTATGACGCTCGAATTCCAGATCAGCGTGGACGAATTGAATTACAGGTTCAGGATACAAGTAGGTATTTCTTACCCGCTGAGGCATTTATTGAAGTAGAAGATGCAATTTAAAATAACGCTGCTCCTGCAGCACCAGTAGCATATGGAGCTGAAGTTAGGGTTAGTTTTGTTAATAATGGTATTATGGCGTTATTTGACAGCGCAACGTACATGATTGACGGAAAAAAATATTGAATCTATTCAGAAAGACGTTGATGTTGCTACAACAATATTGGGTTTAGCAAGATACAGCGACGATTATTCAAGATCGGCTGGCCCATCAATGATGTTTGCAAAGGATACAACTGATTCTCCAGAAAGTAGAAACGTAACTATTGGTAATGTAAGAAATGCCGCAGGAGACGCAGAAACTCCCGCAGTAATATCAATGAATCCAGATTTCAACTTAGGATTTACAACACGTCGATCAATGTTGAAAGGTGGCAGAAGATCATTTTCATGTTCAATTCCACTTTCACACATATTTGGATTTTACAGAAACGTCAGAAAAGTTATTTTTGGAGCTAAACACACAGTTGTACTTGTACGAAAAGCAACAGACGATGATGCAATCTGGCGCCCTATCGGTGATGCAGGTAAAGTAGTACTAACCAAACTTTCATTATGGATGCCGGTGATGACTCCAACAATATCTGAAGAAGATCGGTTACTATCTTTTATGAATCAAGGTGGTAAATCAGCGTTGTCATGGTTAACAATGACCACAGATGCTATCCAGAGTGATATTAAT
>JAECUM010030562.1:0-20047 GCA_016617855.1 Megalonaias nervosa | reverse complement strand
ATAACATGGGTTTTAAAGTGTTGGTATAAAGCAAATTGATATACCATGGCGCAATAATACGAATATATAAACATTCTTTCAACTGAACTTCTACTCATTAATCATAAATGAAATATGAAAATAATTATAACAAGTATTAATAGTCCCTGTTTTGTAAATGAGATTAAAATGGTACACAATTTTATCGGAATCCTTTCTTTTTTCCACTCACCTCTCCCTCAAGTGCGTAAGGGAAAAAAATATGCAAAAATCTGGAGTGAGAGAGAAAAACAAATTGCGCTAGACGAAAACTTTAGAACTGAACTAGCACCAAGTATATGGAAGGGGATTACCGCCATAGTTCTATGCGTGTATTTTCTAATCTTCCTTGATGCATTATTGTAAATGGCTGCTTGCAAGTACTTCTTTCATAATTCTATCCATGTATATTGTATTGTATGTTGCAGATTGCAAGTACTACTTTCCTTCTGCATTATTGTAAATGGCTGCTTGCAAGTACTTCTTTCATAATTCTATCCATATATATTGTATTGTATGTTGCAGATTTCAAGTACAATCCATGAATATTGTATTGTATGTTGCAGATTTCAAGTGCTACTTTCCTTCTGCATTATTGTAAATGGCTGCTTGTAAGTGCTACATGCATAATTCTAGTCACGAATTCTCTATTCTTCCTTGATGCAAGCTGTAAATAGCTGCTTGCAAGTGCTTAGATCTACTTTCCTTCTGCGTCATTGTATCTTGCAGTTTGCCAACAACTGAAATGATTCTGCAGTTTGTCGTATGGCAAACGCTATGTTAGTTATTACAAGTGTTGTATATTCTTTTTTTAAACTCGCCGTATTACAAGTACATGATTCCAGCTGCTGTTTTCATACAGATTTGGCCTTGCAACAATGTAAATACTAAGTTTTATCAGTATTGTCTTTATTGTCCAACTCGTGTCGCCATCTGTTGTCATAATGGCATACTAGAGATTAGCATGGCATTATGACAACAGAGGGCGCTCTAAATTTCTAAAGTTTTTCCTTTATCAGAAATAATTAATGCTCCCCACGGAACTTTACGGCATTCATTTTTGTGTCGATAAACATTGTAACTCTTTCAGTCCCCTTTTTTAAAGTGTACGTTAGCAACGAAGTTTTTATCGTTCTCTAAAACCACATGCTTTCTCGAAGATCTTAGTGATTTAAAGCACCTTACGAAAACAAAAATGCATTACACTACAGTAGGGTGGTCTCTCTTCTTCAACCCCAGTTTTGACGCACTTAAGTATTTACTTTCGTCGTTTAAGAAATCTACTTCTTAGTGATATCTCTCATTACTTTGGAAACATCAGTTATTTTAGCAAAGGAAGGTCAGAAACGACAATTATATATTCCCTCGTACTCTTCTTAACGAGCTTTCATCAGAGGGCCCCTGGTTGTAAGGATCGTATTGTACGTCACCCATTTTGACGCACCTCACAGACGTCTATCGTTTCTGTGATGCTATTGCACTAGGCCGATAAATCAGCTCTTCACCCGCAATGATATTGATATCGTCCATCAGCATCAATACAGATTTGGGAGGTTGATTTATCGGACTACTAAGCTCCGGCGAAAATAATATATTTCAAAGCAACATCAATATCACATAAAAAAGAGTTTATAGGTAAAATGACATTAAATATTAAGCATTCCTTAAGGTTTTCTTATTCTTATTACAATCTTCATTTTGGAACATATTTTGTCGCAAAAAGCCGAAATAATCAAATTGTGGAAAATCATGTTCATATCAAGATAAATATGTTTATTTGCGATTAGAAGTATTAGATTTAGTGTACGATTGTTTTCCAATGCTTAATTTACATTGTTAATGTACAGAACCTCAACCTTTGAATATATTTATAAAACAAATTTTAAAAAAAGATCCAGCTTTAAAACTGGTTTGCAATCAGAGACAAAAGACATAATGTTACAGGAGATTTTACTTTTAGTTATTGTAATTCTTACCATTATCAAGCCAATTAAGATAATAAATTTAGTTCAAGAATTTTTACAATTATAAATATAGCACCCTTGGGTTTTAATTATTCAGCTGCTGTCTGTCACATTAAAGATTTTTAATTTTTTTTAAAGAATTTTTGAAATATGAATGTAGTGACACATGATTCCGACTTATTAAGTGTGTTGCTCTTTCCAGTATAAAAGTACTTTAGTGGATTATCTATGATGAGAGAGAGAGAGAGAGAGAATGCACAAAAACTGCATATTTTGCATTAAGTTATTGTAATTGTATACATTGTATCCTTGGTAGATGAGCGTGTTGTGGGACAGTCTTAGGGTCTTTCCTTCAACAAGAGAAAAAAACTCTACTGATCTTTCTCAATAATTATACAGGGTAGAATTTTACTGATCACTGTCTTTTTATTTGGTTTGATTTTATTTAATTGCCTACATGTATCCTGGGTAGTTGAGGGTGTTTTGGGACATCCTTTTGCTGTTTTGGGGTAGTCATGGGGTCTTTCGTTTGGTGATAATGACCAGCATGGGGAAAAAACTCTCCCAATCTTGCTCGATAATTATACAATGCAGGATTTTACTAATCACTGTCTTTTTTAAGGTTTGATTCAATATAACTGTATACATGTATCCTGGGTAGGTGAGAGTGTTTCCGGACAGACTTGTGCTAGCCCCATGACTTTCAGGGTGATAGGCAGAAAAATTAAAGTGTTGGATGTCTAATTCACGCATAAATTGATGGAAATAATCAAACATAAAATTGCTGGACAGATTTAGGGAGGCAAACAAGTGTTAAAAACATTGTCTTAACTTTGAGAACAGTTTTTGCTTTAATACTCTTCAAAGGAATAGCCTATGGAAATCTTGAGGACTCGCACATAAAATTGCTGGACAGATTTAGGGAGGCAAACAAGTGTTAAAAACATTGTCTTAACTTTGAGAACAGTTTTTGCTTTAATACTCTTCAAAGGAATAGCCTATGGAAATCTTGAGGACTCGCACATTATGGTCAACAAATATTGGTTGAGGGATTTGATATTAGGTAAGGACCGACAGTCTACCATTTTTCTGCTAAATGGCTTGTCAAATGGCTAAATGCAGGAATAGGTTGCAGATGTGCCTTAGATATCTTCTGATTGGGATTTTCTACCATTTGACAAGTGTGACAAAATCTTTGGTACTTATAAACATCATTTTAAATTTTCGGCCGATAAAAATTATTCAGGATCTTGTGATAAGTCTTATCGACACCAAAATGACCAGCTTAAGGAGTTTTATGGGCTAGACTATGAATTTTCTGTCTATAGACGTTCGAACAC
The DNA here is from genome assembly GCA_016617855.1 of Megalonaias nervosa. NCBI lineage: Eukaryota > Metazoa > Mollusca > Bivalvia > Unionida > Unionidae > Megalonaias > Megalonaias nervosa. The sequence continues at coordinate 16,725 of JAECUM010030562.1, read as the reverse complement.
CAGTTTGATTGCTCATCATCAGCAGGTACATCAGGTGGTCTTCATTTTCTTATAATGATGTGTGGGGGTGTGTGTTACTCTTCTAACGGAAAACAACCACACATGTAGAAAATACATGTAAAAATTTGTATTAATCTTTTTAACTACTATATTAATTTCATATCCAAACGTATCAAGCAAATTTGGTACTGTATTGTAGCGATAGCAATAAAATTGAGCTGGTTACTGGTAGCGGTAGTAACATTATTTATATTCAATATATTATATTTTTTATAATTGCTACCAAAGGACTATGATGTTTTGTCAGTGAAGTACCTTACAATCAATCATCTTATCTGTAATATAAATATCGCTTCATATATGGATGAATACGATTTTAAATAATATAAAACGTAGTTTCCAGTTTGATATCTGTGGAAATAAAGTATCTCATAATTGTAAGGAAATGTTCTTTATGTTAAGATACAGAAAATATATTTCATACTGTTAGAATTTATTTTCTTATATAATGAAATAAGTTCATATTTTTGTAGCATTAACTATGCTACAGCATATGCTTTGTATGTGATGTCCTTGTTTCAAGTCATTTGACTCTTGCTGTTGTATTGGAATTGGAGATTTAAAATGAAATTGGAGATATGAGATACTTGTCACAGACAACTGGTGACAATACATGCTAGCTATATATGGAGGGCTACTGCATGATCATCCATGCCATACATATATAAGAATTCTGTATAATTTGAATATATAACTTACTTCCTGTTTTATATATATATATATATATATATATATATATATATATATATATATATATATATATATATATATATATAATGAAACTGCCACTGTAAACTGCAGATTAACAGTAAAAAATAATTTCATAGGGATGAGAGAATAAACAGAATCCTCATCTCTGTAATGGACTCTCTCTCTCTCTCTCTCTCTCTCTCTCTCTCGAGAATAAACACAAAAGAGAAAGTATGGCTTTGCGGTGCAATTATCTGCAATTTGTTCAAACCTTATGAGGTCTTTACTTGATACATAAAGCAGAATTTGCACTGCAGTGCTCTAAAATAATAAACATGCTCTAAATTGATAACATTGTGAATGAGAATATATAAACAAATTAGCTAAACGGCTACCCTATTCTGCCACCATGCGGTAGCGGTAAAGTAAATGTGGTGGGAAGGGTCAGCGGAAATATAACATTGTGTAAATACATCCAATTGTATACAATTTGATACATTTGATTTGTTTTGTGCTTCTTGCAGGCCACCTCTCTTCCGAATGTTAATACGCTGAGAAATCAGCTGACTGAAATGCGGTAATATAATTCGAATGATATTTGAAATAAGACTCCCAAACATGCCGTAAAGTGCTATAACCTCTTGTTGCTAGGGTCAGGGGAGTAGTCGTATTGTAAGAAATTGACGTGTCACAGCGCCATCTGTTGTCATAATGAAGCATTATTTTATGCTACTTCCGTGATTCTAACTTGCAACGTGCTTCATGCTACATTATAATCATAGTTTTAGAAGGTGCAATCTGTGTAATTTGTGATATAGTAAGTTTATGAATAGAATATTAAAACTTGTAATAACTGACATAGCATTTGCAATACGACAAACTACATAATCAATTCAGTAGTTAGCAAATTCCAAGATACAATGACGCAGAAAGAAAGTAGATCTAAGCATTTGCAAGCAGCCATTTATTTACTGCTTGCATCAATGAATAGAAAATTCATGACTAGAATTATGAATGTAGCACTTGCAAGCAGCCATTAAAAATAACGCAGAAGGAAAGTAGCACTTGCAAACTGCCACATACAAACTGCATCAATGGAGAATACAATATACATGGATAGATTTATGAAAGTAGCACTTGCAAGCAATCATTTACAATAATGCAAGCAAGGAAGATTAGAAAATACACGCACAGAATTATGGCGGTAATGTAGCACTTGCAAGCAACCATTTAGAATAATGCATCAAGGGAGATTAGAAAATACATGCATACAATTACGGCGGTAATCCCCCTCCATAGACATGGCCATAACCGCGGCCGCTTAAAACGCAAGTGCAAAGCACTGAATGGAATACTGCTTTTTCATTGCCCAACTGAATTAAATTATAAATAGATGAAGTACATCATTTTTCTTTGGCATTGTTTTTGTTTTTCCTGGTCATATCTGCAGAAAGTGTCGTATGAGCACCAATCCAGTTGGAACTAATCGTTCAGACTTGCATCAAGACTGCACTTTTGTCTTGTCCTTATAATACACTAGGTTCTGCTGATTACACATTTAATATTGGTGCCTGGGTGGGGTGGGATGGGGTGGGGGTTGTTGTTCCACCGTAATCCAAACAATTTCAAATAAGGACGTGTTGGATTTTACACCGTAATCTGAATCATTTAATAACGGACGTGTTGGAGTTTACACCGTAATCTCAACCATTAAAAAGGGATGTTTTGAATGTTGCCCCGTAATCCAAACCTTGTCAATACGGACGTGCTGGATATTACACTGTAATCCAAACCACTTCTATAAGGATCTGTTGGATCGTACAGTGCCGGATTATCCTAGCAGCAAAAGCAGCATATGCTACGGGCCCCACACTTTCAAGGGCCCCGCGCTAAATGCTTTCAAGCTACCAGTTCCGGTTCAGTGACTTTGCACTTGCTCTATTACTATAGTACTATACTGCCTTCAACATCAGATATGTCAGACTTATTTGTCGTATTATCTGGCTGTATAGCAAATGAAAAAAAAATACAATTACTTTACCATGCAAGTTAAAAATTTGTGTGTTTTAATATTGATGTGGGTTTTACTCTAAATTTAGGACCCCTTTATAACATATGCTACAGGTCCCGCAATAGCTTAATTCGGCACTGATCGTTGTTGTTGTTGCTGTAGGGTTTAACTCCATTTTTCAGCACAAGATATGGTATACATGGCGGCCAGTATCAGTGGTGGAGGAAGAACCCAGGAAAACCCCGGAAAGAACCACCGACCTACGATAAGCTACTGGCAAGCTTTCTTAGATACCCACATTGGGCGGATCGGAGACTCAAACCCACGCAGAGGTGAGATGGAAGTGGTCCGTAACGGTGAGCGCTTGAGACCACTATTCCATTTGGGGCCCCACGGCACTGATCGTACACCGTAATCTAAACCAATTCAATTAGAATCTGTTGGGTTTTATACCACATTGTGGGTCATTGGTTCTTCTCTACGCGGATCAAACAGATAAAACGCATGCTTACATTACCGAACCAGACGTTAGGGCCAAAGGACAGTTTTTATGCACATATTTAATGTTGCATACACCTGCCTTATATAAAAGTTCATTTCAAAAAATAAAATACACCAGTGAGGTCAAAATGATCAACAAATACAAAACAAAAATACACGAGTGAGGTCAAAAAGATCAATATTTTTGGATAGGTATAATAAAGCCAAACATAATAATATCATTCACTTGACCTGAAAAGCTAGTGGGAATTAATAGAATAAAAAGTTGATATACTCCATCCCCAAAAACGTGATGCTCACAGTGCAAACACAAGCACTTTCCCTGGGTGATAATTCTGAAAAATAAATTGTGTACATAATAGCTTGATGCAATTCAAAGTAGTTGTCATCCAGGCAGTTTCTGAGATATTCTACTTGCATTAAACCAACGTGGCCACTGCTGTAAGTGGCTAGTTCTACTTTGTAGCCGACTATTGGTATTTGTGTGTGGGTGTGTGTGTGTGTGTGTGTGTGTGTGTGATTTAGATTTTTAACGTAGCTTTAACAATTTTTCAGTCATATCGCTACGATGTCTGCAGTGTGACAGTTTATAGTGATGTCTAGCACTGGGGCATCATGCCGCAGACATGAAGCATGATGTCCCACCCAGTCACATTATCCTGACACCAGGCCGACCAGTCCTAACACTAACCTCTTAATGCTGAGCGCCAAGCGAGGTAGCTGTTAGTACCATTTTTGTAAAGTCTTTGGTATGACTCGGCCGGGGATCGAACCCACGACCTATTGGTATTTCACTGGCTACATACTGTGCAGTGACTATATCAGGTGAACATGCCTCACATTAGTTTCAAAAACAACACAAGCCGGAAAGACCAAATCCAGAAATATATCATATCTTTTATTATTACACAATAATAGCTCAAAAAGTCACACCATAGCCGTAAGATAAGAACTTTGCCAGGGTACAATTTACAAAACCGACCCCTGCCACCTTACCAAAGAGTACACCTTTCCATTAATTCCTATTTCTCTCTCTCTCTCTCTCTCTCTCTCTCTCTCTCTCTCTCTCTCTCCACACTTACACACTCCCCCCACTAACTATGCATGGATACTAAGTCATCTATATAAATCTATTTAATTCTTCTGCTATTTATTATTTTACTTTATTTAACTTTATCGTGGTAGATTGTAAATATTAATTCTTCTACGCGTTTCATTCAGTGTGTGTGTGTGTGTGTGTGCAATCTTGTTTTAGGCCGAAATGTTGAGAAATATCTTATTCCGAGCCATTTTCTGCTGAGTGCAGTTAAACCGCAATGATTCAATTAATTTTCTGAACGTGAATGTAGCCAGGTTTGTCTTGTTATGCTTGTTAGGTTATATTGATCATTTGTCTATCAGAAGATCTGTAAATCGTTCAAATAATACCAACTGAGTGACAGTAAGGCCATCCGCTCGTCTGTTGAGGCATGCGTACTCAATATATAAATTTGCTACTTCTGTACTCACACTCACTAGGAAAACGTGTCACGGTATTTGACCTATCACTATATGGCATTTGGTTTGCAAAGTGTAATCGTTCTTAAAGCGCCATTATGCGATTTCCTTTCCACAAACCACTCGCTTTCTTCGTATGTGCCATTTTATTTGTGGGCACCTCTCCGTCTTTTAGCTATGATTGTGGTTGGTAAGGACTTAGAAGTGACACCCTGTTTTTCTAAACATGTATTTTGGTGCATGTTCCCCTGTCCTCCCTTTTGGATGCATGGTTTTGTTGTATAGAAGAATAATAAAGGCTATTTTTTTAATTGTATCCCCAACCTTATGGTGTGAGTTTGTCTTCCAGCAAAAAAAGGGTAATTTTGACAAAAAATTTAGTTATATAGTTCTTTTTGTTTTCAATGTTTCCTCTATAATTCTTATTCGTGTAAGCTTGGGTCCAATCTGACCTCCGTTATCCTACGTGAAGATCTGACAACGACCGCTTAGGGTTCTGGTGACCTTTGAATTAGCCAATGGAAATACAGTTTTCAAAAATCTGAAAGTGAATCAGATCGTTAGGTACACACTCATTCTCTTCATCCCCACTGCTCAGTCTCCAAACGCGAAGATATTAGACTTCATTTGATTGGCTGATAACATTAGCGATTATGGTAATGAAATTGATTAATTAGAACATGACCCCTAAGCGGTCGCTGTCAGATCTTCATGCATAGCAGTGGAGATCAGATTTTAGTCAGATTGAGCTCCGTCTTTACATATAGGGCTCCTGTCTAAGCAGGTCCTGCTATTTTCCTCCCCATTTACCTAATTGTTTGGTGTCATGTACTTCCATCCGCCGACACGGGGGCTTTGGCTCGTTTCCATGTCATCATCCCTATTTTTTCCGATCCTGGCCAGAGATCTTCATTATTGTTCTGTGTATGTTATACGTGCATACTATAATGCTTTATGTATTCCAACATTATGTGTATGTAGGGACGGGCTATTGCTCAACCATGTTCATTCTGAGTTATTTGATCCTTACATATCCAAATAAGAGAAATATTAGAAATGGTAAATAAAGGTATTTTGTAGGTGTTCTCCGGTCTCCGTCTCTGGTGATCTTCTCTAGGTGTGAGGAGACCGGAGTTATGTTTGCTTATCACACAAACACACACACAGTCAAAGTCAAATTTGGTAACACACTTGGCAATATATATTGTTACGTGACAAGGGCTCGTACTCAGTAACAAAGAAAAGAGTGAAAGCCAACAAGCTTTGTATATTTTAACAAAATAATTTATTTCCCTAGAAAACAATGTAAAAATTGGTAAATAGGACTTACGGTTTGTGAATATAATCCAAAATTTAATCCTAAGAATGAAAAATACAAGTCCTATCACTAAATAGTTCTATTAAAATCCAGGTTCGAATCTCGACGACACACAAATATGGAAGGCGATGACGTCAGATGTGGTCCAATGTGCGAATATCAACAATTCCTCAATTGAATCACAGTTTTTGTTTCCGAATAATTATAGAATAAATTTCCATGAATATCTTTCAGAATTGTTTATAAAAAAAAGTCCACTTGTTGAGTTTCCAGGAGAATAAATTATTAAATCCAAAAAACAGATGAAAAACAAACAATCTGGCAACAAATAAAAAGAAACACCTTGTTCCTTCAAGATGTTAAAACGACTCTGACAGAAAATATTAAGAATGCGTATTTAAACCCCAAAAACATCATTTCAAGTCTCGCGAAATGGGCCATGTGGTCTCTTACTACAAGAGATCTATCACGTACGCCAATGTAGCCCCACTTAAGAACCATTAATAAAAAAGCGTTGTTTGCACATAGTGATCACGCAATCAAAGTATGGCCTTAATATTGACCAATCATTTTAACTGCCTGTTTACAACTTCCCAACCCAAGACGAACTAGGATAACTAAAAATAATTCTCATGTAACACGTTTTACGTCTTAGATAAACAACATTTACTGAAAGAAAATATCGAATTACTGAAAAAGAATTTCGAATCCGTGCAATAATCATTACAATAAAATGTAATGAAACAAAAATAAAATGAAAAAGAATTTTAAAACTAACACACAAGCAATTTAATTACATATACGTAACACTCCCCCCATAAAGAAAAAAGAAAGATTTATATAATAAAGCTTTCTTTTTACCATATGTAAATTTTTCATGAGGTAAACAAAATTACATAAGAAAATTCTTATGAATTATATAAAGTGTATATGAAATAATATTTCTATACACGGGAAAGTGCATCTGCAATCAAATTGTCTTTTCCTTTCATGTGCCTGATGTTGAGATTATACTCTTGCAGAAACAAACTCCACCTTAACAATCTTTGATTTCTATTTTTCATCTTGTCGATGAAAGTAAGGGGGTTGTGATCACTATACACAACAACCGGAGAAGGAGATGAGCTAATGTAAACTTCAAAATGCTGCAATGCCAATATTAAAGCCAAACATTCCTTCTCGATTGTTGAGCAATTTCTTTGGTGGTTATTTAATTTGTTAGAGAAATAGCACACTGGGTGATCAATACCATTGCTGTCTTCTTGAATCAAAACTGCTCCAACCCCAACATCACTTGCATCCACAGACAATTTAAAAGACTGATTGAAATTTGGAGCTGTTAGAACCGGCGCACTTCTGAGTATGGCTTTTAACCTATCGAAAGCTTCCTGACATTTTTCGGTCCAGAGAAACTTGTTTCTCTTACTTAACAAATCTGTCAGAGGTTCAGCAATATTGGAAAAATTGGAACAAAACTTTCGATAGTATCCGGTCATACCCAAAAATCGCATCAGTTACTTTTTACTGACAGGCACAGGAAAATCAGAGATAGCCTTGACCTTAGCAACTATAGGTTTAACTTGACCATGTCCCACAATATGTCCTAGGAAAGTTACACAAGCACGGCAGAACTCACTTTTAGATAAATTGATTGTCAAATTAGCATCAGTGAGTCTTTCAAAGAATTTCCGAATCGTTGCTAGATGTCCTTTCCAGGTGTCGTTGTAGATGATGACATCATCAGTATAAGCATCACAATTATCTAGACCGGAAGTAATCATATTCATCAAGCGTTGAAACGTACTTGGAGAACCCTTCATCCCAAACGGCATAACTTTTTATTGATAGAGTCCATCTGGAGTCACAAACGCCGAAATTTCTTTCGCTCTTTCCGTAAGTGGAATTTGCCAAAATCCTTTCAGAAGGTCAAATTTGGTGACATACTTGGCATTTCCAATTATATCAACACAATCATCGATTCTTGGTAATGGAAATGAATCTGTTTTTGTCACGCTGTTCACCTTCCTATAATCAGTGCACATACAGAAAGTTTTATCCGGTTTCGGAACAAGTATGCATGGTGAACTCCAATCACTTTTACTGGGCTCTATGTAATCGTTCTCCAGCAAATACTGAATTTCCTTTTTCAAGTACCCCTGTTTGAGAGGGTTCATCCTGTATGGGTGTTGTTTCACAGGTTTTGAATCTACAATTTCAACGTCTTGAAAAATTTTGTTTGTCCCCGTAGGAATATCCGGAAACAAGTGCTCATATTCGGATAAAAACTGTTTAAGTTCATTTCTTTCTTGTTGTTGCAAATGTAAAAGTTTCTGGTCTAGATCGTTCATAATTTCCGAATTCCGAAGATTTGTTGCTCCAAGATCAACGGTGTCCAATTGAATTTCTTCACTTAAATCCTCAGTTTGTGGGACAGGTACAACTAAATTAATTGTATAATTTACTTGGCTATCTCTTTCAATATACTCCTTTAACATGTTAATGTGGCAAAATTGTTTTTGTTTTCGCCTACCAGGAGTATTTATGATGTAATTTAAATCATTTACTTTCTTTTCAACCGTGTGTGGAAAATAATACCTGGCTTGAAGGGGATTTTGTGGAATGGGCAAGAGAGCTAGAACTCTATCACCAGGCTGAAAACTCCTATCCCTAGAGTTTTTATCATATCTTGATTTCATTCTGGACTGAGTAGAGCGCATATTTGCTCTTGCGACCTCACAAACCTTTGACAATTTGTACTTAAAGTCAGAAATATAGTCAAGAAGATTGAGCTCAGTATCTTCATTTGAAAGAAGTTTCTCTTTCAACAATTTCAAAGGTCCACGCACAGTATGTCCGAAAACAAGTTCAAAGGGACTAAATCCTAAAGATTCTTGAACGGACTCCCTAACAGCAAACAAAAGTAAATGAATTCCTTCATCCCACTCTTTGCCAATATCAAAGCAACATGAGCGAATCATATTCTTTAAGGTCTGATGAAATCTTTCTAAGGCCCCTTGGCTGTCAGGATGATAGGCAGAAGATTTAAATTGTTTAATGCCTAATTCGTGCATAGCTTGCTGGAAAACTCCAGACATGAAATTTGACCCTTGATCCGATTGGACAGATTTGGGAAGGCCAAACTGAGTAAAAAACTTTATTAAAGCTTTTACTATAGTTTTGGTTTCAATATTTCTCAAAGGAATTGCCTCTGGGAATCTTGTTAACGCACACAAAATGGTCAACAAATATTGGTTGCCTGACTTGGTCTTAGGTAAGAGACCAACACAGTCTACCATAATTCTGCTAAATGGTTCGTCAAATGCAGGAATTGGTTGCAGATGAGCCTTAGGTATCTTCTGATTGGGTATTCCTACCATTTGACAAGTGTGACAAGATCTACAAAATTTACAAACATCACTTTTGATTTTTGGCCAATAAAAATGAGTCAAGATCTTGTTATAAGTTTTATTTATCCCTAAATGACCAGCCAGAGGAGTTTCATGGGCTAAACTAAGTATTTCCTGTCTGTAAGATTTTGGAACTACAATCTGATAGTTCACTGACCACTCGCTATTAGCAGGTACCTCGGGAGGTCTCCATTTTCTCATAAGAATTCCATTTGTAATAAAATAACAGACAGGTACTTCAGTGGCTTCAGTTTCACTAATGGCCCTCTGAAACAAACAGGAGATCTCAGGATCTTTTTCCTGTTCGACGACAAGTGATTGTCGTTTATCACCCTGATTAGATAAAAGAGAATGAGCATTTAAAAGAGGATCACTGTGATCAATACCTTTCGATTGATCAAAGTTAGAAGTGAAAGTGACCTCATCAAAAGCCTGACCAATACATGTGTCAGCTAAAGGAATATTTTCCTTATCAAAATCATTCTCAAGAGCTTTCTTTGACATAGCTCTGGTAACTGCACAAGCTGGGTGTTGCTCAGGGTATTCTTTTTGAATTGGATCAAGTTTCTGATCCAAAGAAGGCTTGTCAGTTACAAGTGGATTAACCACAACCTTGTCTCCAGCTAGGTCGTTGCCTAGCAACAAATGAATGCCCTCAACGGGTAAGTTGGACACTATACCGACTGTCACAGGTCCTGAAACTAAGTCTGATGACAAATTTACAGAATGGAGAGGAACATTAACAAAGCCGCACTCTACTCCCTGAATGAGAACACTCTCATTAGAACAGGACTTCTCAGAAGAAGGTAAAATACCTGACACTAAAAGACTCTGAGAAGCTCCTGTATCCCTTAAAATTTTAATAGGGATAGGATTGGCCGAATCACCCAACAGTGATATAGAACCCTTCGACATGAATGGTTCATAATTCTCCATAAGAAAATCAGACTGGGGTTTATGAGACCCAACAAATGTATTGCTTTCAATACATGACCGTGACCTTGACCTCTTAGAAATAAGAGCCTTTGGGATAGGTCTATCTTGATTCTGATGCCTATATTTCAATTTAAAGCAATCAGAAATGACGTGTCCTGTTTTTCTTGCAATAGGTACACGTAGGAATAGACAAGGATTTTGAATCAAGTTTATCAGAAGCTTGATTTTTAGAAGTTGTGGCAGATTGAATTTTAGGAGGAGTCGTATTAGGCTGAAATACCTTTCTACCAGTAGACTGCTGAGTGAAAGTTTTGCTTACAACAGGAACCTTATGAGTAAAGGAGTACTTATCAGCAGCAAGAGCAGCATTTTCCAAGGTTTCAATCTCGTGCTCTTCAAGATGATTCTTAATGTCACTATGGACACAGTTCTTAAACTCTTCAAGTAACACAAGTTGTTTGACATTTTCATAATCATGTTCAACTTTCTGGGCTAAGCACCATCTCTCGAATAACTGCTCTTTTTCTCTAGCAAATTTAACATAAGTCTGTCCAGCTTCTTTTTTATAGTTTCGGAATTTTTGCCGATAAGCCTCAGGGACTAACTCATAACCCCTTAATATGCACTCCTTAACCAAATCATAATCAGAACTCTGTTGTACTGACAGGAATGCATAGATATTTCGGACTTTGCCGAAAAGTACACATTGCAATAATCGAGTCCAATGCTCCCTTGGCCATTTCAAATTTTCAGCAACTTTTTCAAAATAGATAAAATATTTGTCTACTTCCTTTTCACTAAAAGGGGGAACTAACCTGATATTTTTTGTAATGTCAAAACTTGAATCTGTATGTGAAGTGGAATCGTGCTTGCCACATGCCAGCTCAAATTCTTTCATTCTAAGTTGAAAGTCCCTTTCATCCTTCTCTCTTTGTAACTGCATCTGTCTCTCTCTCTCTACTCTTTTTCAAATTGTAATTATCTTTCTCCCTCTCCTGTCTCTCTTTCTCCTCTTTTTCAAATTTTAATTGTTTATCTTTCTCACTCTCCTGTCTCTCTCTCTCTCTCCTTTTCTTCAAACTGCAATTGCAATTGCTTCTCTTGCAACTGCATTTGTTTCTCTTTTTCTTCTCTCTGAAGCTCGAGCTTCCTTAACTCTACTTCCATTTTGAATTTCATTTTTATTTCCATTACTTTAATGTCAGTGTCTGTCATAGACTTACTGACTGATGCCAAAACACTTTTATCAAAAATATTTTTCCCCACCAAATATTGGATCAAAATATTTTTAATTTCTTGTTTCGTTAAGGAAGATTTTGCTTCAGAAAGATCATACTTTCTGGCAAGTTCAAGCAACTCATCTTTTTTCAGACTATCCAACTGCTCCTGAGTTGGATTAGAAAGAAATATTTCCACTTTTGATGACATTATAAATGAAAGCCTGTTGTTTTCACTAAAGATTTCAAATAAAAATGTAAAATAGTACTGGGGATTTAGAAACTAGGGCAATTTAAATTTCAAAAACAATTTTCTGAAATATTTAACCAAAATTCTTATATCCCGGACGAGCGATCCAATTTTCTTTGTTACGTGACAAGGGCTCGTACTCAGTAACAAAGAAAAGAGTGAAAGCCAACAAGCTTTGTATATTTTAACAAAATAATTTATTTCCCTAGAAAACAATGTAAAAATTGGTAAATAGGACTTACAGTTTGTGAATATAATCCAAAATTTGATCCTAAGAATGAAAACACAAGTCCTATCACTAAATAGTTCTATTAGAATCCAAGTTCGAATCTCGACGACACACAAATATGGAAGGCGATGACGTCAGATGTGGTCCAATGTACGAATATCAACAATTCCTCAATTGAATCACAGTTTTTGTTTCCGAATAATTATAGAATAAATTTCCATGAATATCTTTCAGAATTGTTTATAAAAAAAAAAGTCCACTTGTTGAGTTTCCAGGAGAATAAATTATTAAATCCAAAAAAACAGATGAAAAACAAACAATCTGGCAACAAATAAAAAGAAACACCTTGTTCCTTCAAGATGTTAAAACGACTCTGACAGAAAATATTAAGAATGCGTATTTAAACCCCAAAAACATCATTTCAAGTCTCGCGAAATGGGCCATGTGGTCTCTTACTACAAGAGATCTATCACGTACGCCAATGTAGCCCCACTTAAGAACCATTAATAAAAAAGCGTTGTTTGCACATAGTGATCACGCAATCAAAGTATGCCCTTAATACTGACCAATCATTTTAACTGCCTGTTTACAACTTCCCAACCCAAGACGAACTAGGATAACTAAAAGTAATTCTCATGTAACACGTTTTACGTCTTAGATAAACAACATTTACTGAAAGAAAATATCGAATTACTGAAAAAGAATTTCGAATCCGTGCAATAATCATTACAATAAAATGTAATGAAACAAAAATAAAATGAAAAAGAATTTTAAAACTAACACACAAGCAATTTAATTACATATACGTAACACTCCCCCCATAAAGAAAAAAGAAAGATTTATATAATAAAGCTTTCTTTTTACCATATGTAAATTTTTCATGAGGTAAACAAAATTACATAAGAAAATTCTTATGAATTATATAAAGTGTATATGAAATAATATTTCTATACACGGGAAAGTGCATCTGCAATCAAATTGTCTTTTCCTTTGATGTGCCTGATGTTGAGATTATACTCTTGCAGAAACAAACTCCACCTTAACAATCTTTGATTTCTATTTTTCATCTTGTCGATGAAAGTAAGGGGGTTGTGATCACTATACACAACAACCGGAGAAGGAGATGAGCTAATGTAAACTTCAAAATGCTGCAATGCCAATATTAAAGCCAAACATTCCTTCTCGATTGTTGAGTAATTTCTTTGGTGCTTATTTAATTTCTTAGAGAAATAGCACACTGGGTGATCAACACCATTTCTGTCTTCTTGAATCAATACTGCTCCAACCCCAACATCACTTGCATCCACAGACAATTTAAAAGACTGATTGAAATTTGGAGCTGTTAGAACCGGCGCACTTTTGAGTATGGCTTTTAACCTATCGAAAGCTTCCTGACATTTTTCGGTCCAGAGAAACTTGTTTCTCTTACTTAACAAATCTGTCAGAGGTTCAGCAATATTGGAAAAATTGGAACAAAACTTTCGATAGTATCCGGCCATACCCAAAAATCGCATCAGTTACTTTTTACTGACAGGCACAGGAAAATCAGAGATAGCCTTGACCTTAGCAACTATAGGTTTAACTTGACCATGTCCCACAATATGTCCTAGGAAAGTTACACAAGCACGGCAGAACTCACTTTTAGATAAATTGATTGTCAAATTAGCATCAGTGAGTCTTTCAAAGAATTTCCGAATCGTTGCTAGATGTCCTTTCCAGGTGTCGTTGTAGATGATGACATCATCAGTATAAGCATCACAATTATCTAGACCGGAAGTAATCATATTCATCAAGCGTTGAAACGTACTTGGAGAACCCTTCATCCCAAACGGCATAACTTTTTATTGATAGAGTCCATCTGGAGTCACAAACGCCGAAATTTCTTTCGCTCTTTCCGTAAGTGGAATTTGCCAAAATCCTTTCAGAAGGTCAAATTTGGTGACATACTTGGCATTTCCAATTATATCAACACAATCATCGATTCTTGGTAATGGAAATGAATCTGTTTTTGTCACGCTGTTCACCTTCCTATAATCAGTGCACATACAGAAAGTTTTATCCGGTTTCGGAACAAGTATGCATGGTGAACTCCAATCACTTTTACTGGGCTCTATGAAATCGTTCTCCAGCAAATACTGAATTTCCTTTTTCAAGTACCCCTGTTTGAGAGGGTTCATCCTGTATGGGTGTTGTTTCACAGGTTTTGAATCTACAATTTCAACGTCATGAAAAATTTTGTTTGTCCCCGTAGGAATATCCGGAAACAAGTGCTCATATTCGAATAATAACTGTTTAAGTTCATTTCTTTCTTCTTGTTGCAAATGTAAAAGTTTCTGGTCTAGATCTTTCATAATTTCCGAATTCCGAAGATTTTTTGCTCCAAGGTCAACATTGTCTAATTGAATTTCTTCACTTAAATCCTCAGTTTGTGGGACAGGTACAACTAAATTAACTGTATGATTTACTTGGCTATCTCTTTCAATATACTCCTTTAACATATTAATGTGGCAAAGTTGTTTTTGTTTTCACCTACCAGGAGTATTTATGATGCAATTTAAATCATTTACTTCTTTTCAACCATGTATGGACCATAATATTTGGCCTGAAGGGGATTTTGTGGAATGGGCAAGAGAGCTAGAACTCTATCACCAGGCTGAAAACTCCTATCCCTTGAGTTTCTATCATATCTTGATTTCATTCTGGACTGAGTAGAGTGCAGATTTGCTCTTGCGACCTCACAAGCTTTTGACAATTTGTACTTAAAATCAGAAACATAATCATGAAGACTGAGCTCAGTATCTTCATTAGAAAGAAGTTTCTCTTTCAGCAACTTCAAAGGTCCACGCACAATATGTTGGAAAACTAGTTCAAAGAGACTGAATCCTAAAGATTCTTGAACGGACTCCCTAACAGCAAACAAAAGTAAATGAATGCCTTCATCCCAATCTTTGCTCATATCAAAGCAATATGATCAAATCATATTCTTTAAAGTCTGATGAAATCTTTCTAAGGCCCCTTGGCTCTCAGGGTGATAGGCAGAAGATTAAATTGTTTAATGCCTAATTCGTGCATAGCTTGCTGGAAAATTCCAGACATGAAATTTGACCCTTGATCCAATTGGACAGATTTGGGAAGGCCAAATTGAGTAAAAAACTTTATCAAAGCTTTTACTATAGTTTTGGTTTTAATATTCCTCAAAGGAATTGCCTCTGGGAACCTTGTTGACGCACACATTATGGTCAACAAGTATTGGTTGCCTGACTTGGTCTTAGGTAAGAGACCAACACAATCTGCAATTATTCTGCTAAATGGTTCGTCAAATGCAGGAATAGGTTGCAGATGAGCCTTAGGTATCTTCTGATTGGGTTTTCCTACCATTTGACAAGTATGACAAGATCTACAAAATTTACAAACATCACTTTTGATTTCTGGCCAATAAAAGTGATTCAAGATCTTGTAATAAGTTTTATTAATACCTAAATGATCAGCCAGAGGAGTTTCATGGGCCAAACTAAGTATTTCCTGTCTGTAAGATTTTGGAACTACAATCTGATAGTTCACTGACCACTCGTCACCAGCAGGTACCTCGGGAGGTCTCCATTTTCTCATAAGAATTCCATTTGTAATGAAATAACAGACAGGTACTTCAGTGGCTTCAGTTTCACTAATGGCCCTCTGAAACAAACAGGAGATATCAGGATCTTTTTCCTGTTCGACGACAAGTGATTGTCGTTTATCACCCTGATTAGATAAAAGAGAATGAGCATTTAAAAGAGGATCACTGTGATCAATACCTTTTGATTGATCCAAATTAGAAGTGAAAGTGACCTCATCAAAAGCCTGACCAATACATGTGTCAGCTAAAGGAATATTTTCTTTATCAAAATCATTCTCAAGAGCATTCCTTGCCATAGCTCTGGTAACTGCACAAGCTGGGTATTGCTCAGGGTATTCTTTTTCAATAGGATCGACTTTCTGATCCAAAGAAGGCTTGTCAGTTACAAGTGGATTAACCACAACCTTGTCTCCAGCTAGGTCGTTGCCTAGCAACAAATGAATGCCCTCAACGGGTAAGTTAGACACTATACTGACTGTCACAGGTCCTGAAACTAAGTCTGATGACAAATTTACAGAATGGAGAGGAACATTAACAAAGCTGCACTCTACTCCCTGAATGAGAACACTCTTATTAGAACAGGACTTCTCAGAAAAAGGCAAAGTACCTAATAATAAAAGACTCTGAGAAGCTCCTGTATCCCTTAAAATTTTAATAGGGATAGGATTGGCCGAATCACCCAACAGTGATATAGAACCCTTCGACATGAATGGTTCATAATTCTCCATAAGAAAATCAGACTGGGGTTTATGAGACCCAACAAATGTATTGCTTTCAATACATGACCGTGACCTTGACCTCTTAGAAATAAGAGCCTTTGGGATAGGTCTATCTTGATTCTGATGCCTATATTTCAATTTAAAGCAATCAGAAATGACGTGTCCTGTTTTTCTTGCAATAGGTACACGTAGGAATAGACAAGGATTTTGAATCAAGTTTATCAGAAGCTTGATTTTTAGAAGTTGTGGCAGATTGAATTTTAGGAGGAGTCGT
>JAECUM010030561.1:0-24526 GCA_016617855.1 Megalonaias nervosa | reverse complement strand
CTGTCTGTCTGTCTGTCTGTATGTCTGTCTGTCTGTCTCTGTCTCTCTCTCTCTCTCTCTCACTCTCTCTCTCTCTCTCTCACACACACACACACACACACACACACTGTCACATCCCCCTCTCTCTCACACCCACTCACTCTTTATACTGCCGCCTAGCTCTCGCACACACACATGTCTCTCTCTCACACACACACCTTCTTTTACCCCCTCCTCCCTCACATACCGCTCTCTCAGACCCACCCACCCCCCAGATGGCCATGTCGAAAGATTTTGCGTAATGGCCAACCGCATCGATATGGCAGTAGACAAATAGTTAGCATTAAATGAGTGTAAGAACCTAAGCTGTTTTTAAATTATTTCATGTTAAGAAATACCAGATATGTCAATAAGATGTTTATATAATACCTGACTAAGACAAAACGCAGTTGATATAATGTTTGTGGCATTCCAAGAAAGTATATTTAGGTTAATCCAAAACATGATTATGCTGGAAAGATTCAAGCAAACGGGTCGATAACAAAGAATTGGTATCAGTGCATATTCTTTCCTTCTCCATAATAACCGTCATTGTTCCATTGCTTATTAGTGAACCAACGTTTGCAACAATCAGCTTTAGGCCAAATTGAATTTTCTAAACATTTCCATAGATCTGACTTTTTAACATTTATTTGCTTTTCATAATTCTTACTTAATTTAGGTTTAAATCCGCGTTTCGCAAGAACATTGTAAATTGTATCTTTTCTCCCAGAGGGATCAATGCTACATACGAAGAATTTTTTTGTTCGAGTTCTTGATGCCGCAATTAAGCCATCATTATGACTATCAGCAAATTCAAATTTAAGGTCATTACAATCCTTGCCACCAACCTCAACCTGCGTATTCCGATGCTATTTGACCTCGTGATTTATTCATTTTGCGATTCTGACACGAATATTTATTCAAACATGAACATTGTTGCTACTTACACTATGAGTGGAAAGATTGAGAACCTCCTGAACTGAATCATATAAATAGTTTAAGTCCATAGAGTCATAACACGAGATATAGCTTTAGCAGGAAGAGTGAGACAAAATTTAAAATATCACATTTTAGCATGCCATACGAATTTGTAATTGAATATAGTATGTCGTGTAAAACTAAGATGTGCCCAGTAGCTAGTTCCTTTCAGCAAAAATGTGTTTAAATGTATTATCATTAAATTAAATAACAAATGCATTGAACTAATACTTTTTCTTTGCGATAATCTATTACCGAATTTAAATATTCTTACTGCTATCGTATGCTAATATTGACTCAGGCATATAAACAGATTTGTTTTGTTTTTCCGACATGGAGTCAGCAAGCGTATGGCACAGTGATGAATGGGACAGTTCACATGTCTGGAAGTTAAATGTAAATCCAGCGGGATCTCAACGGTGACAAGTAGAAGATCCAAAAACATCCTAGGGGCCTTTTTCCAATTCATAACAGGTAATGATATTCATCGAACAAGTTCAAAATCTGTGTACAAGGCACATTATCCAAGAGTTCAGGGAAATACTGGTGGTCTGGTTTTCTACTTACCTCTCAAAGTAAACAAACATCTCATGCAGTTTTGGCAATTCATCAGCATGGTATTCTTCCATTTAGAGATGAAATCGTTTCCACGAAAATCAAAGGAGACCTTCAAAAATGATTTTTGGGAACTCACATCATGATTGTTTTATTGATTATCCTGAACGCTGTTGATTGAATTGTGCCAATCATCCCATTGATTCGTCCACACACTTTATGCTGATCAAACACACATACATTTAATGGAAGTTCTAAACCCTTCGTGATCTTCTTTGTTTGGTCCAGTATTTGGTGTACGATAGACATCTGTTGGCTTTTATTCATTGTTATTATTCAGACAAATGGAAAGGAAAAATCTTGAGAGGTTATTGTTGAGGCTGGTGTTGACACATTGTGCATATTGCCCGTTTCATTTTTTTCGGTCATTGTTTTCGCCACAACATGATGTCTCTGTTACATTTCACAGTGGAAACAAGAGTTAGAATACTCATGCTTTTGTATCTACTCACGGTTACAATTATGCCTAGTAATAGAACATGGATGAGTTATAATAATAATGATGATAATAATAATAATAATAATAGCAGGTGAACTTCCTTTGCGGGTTAGTGTGTGGCTAAATTTAATTGAATTATTTATTTGTTTATTATACGTAAATATTACAAACCATGTTCCGTACATCTTCTACTCAGCTGATCCTACCTTGATAGATTTTAGAATCAATTACGTCAAGCATCTTTTCATTATAGACTGAGATGTCTCTCTTGTACCAAAACACTTGCATGTTAGTAGTAAAGTCAGTTTAAATCGGATATATCTAACAGCTGTTATCCAAAGTAAATGTTTCCTTTAATAGACAAACAAAACCTAAAATTGCATTGAAAAACCACAGCATTTAATGAGGGCAAAACACGTGTTGCATGCCTTTCGTAAGGAACTCAATTAAACAACAGATGCATTTTGTCTAAACCTAAAGCATATGTCCTGTCGAATATCCCAAGCTGAATACCAATATTTCAGACACAAATACGCTCCATAGTTATAAAATCCCACAGGAATCATTGCCAATGGCAAGGCTAGAATGATCCACTCCATTGTTACAATATTACTTCCCAGGCTATATAAAAATCACAACAATTAGCATAATCCCATCCACTCTTACCACATTAGATCCCAGGGTAGAACCATGACTAGCTTAATATGTTAGGTTAGGGCAAGGTCATCTTATACCTCTCACTAATACAAAAATCTACGGAAAAGACTTGACAGAAACATTCTCTGCGTATTTGCCGTAACCGTGCGACTCGAATCAGCCAATGCAAGTTTGATATACAATATATATCTTTGAGCAGCACATCCATCTTATAAAAGTTACAATAGTATCATGCACAACAAATAAAAGAAATATTTCAAATGCAGTCAAAATAACTATGTAATTATCTACATTTTAAGTGCTCACACCATTAAAACTACAAAAGCATATGTGTGAATGACATCCCAGAATCATAACAGCCCCACTTACGTCCCATGCTGCTGGTCTCCCAGTGCGATAATCTTCTTTCTTGTTTTTCAATGACATTTACACCATATCCAAATAGTTAAGGTAAATTCTCAGCCCAAATAAGTATGCAAGGTACCAATATTGCAGCTAAAAATCAATGTTTTGAGCGAATGAGTTACTGTGATCCCCAGTAATTTTATTAAACCTTCTGTAAACCCTGCATATACAATCAACATTTTAGGATATGCTTTTGTTCTCAATTCTGGACAGACAGTATCTTTCATATCCTCCCATTGCCGCTCTGTACTACAAATCCAAATAAACATTATTTAGATTCTCTTTGAGCTCAGTTGTCATAGATCTACTCTACAATGCTGGATGATACATGCGAACAAGATGTAGAAAATTGTAATCAACGTTTCGTAAGTAAACTGCAAAAAATATTTTTCAAACATTTTTGTTGAAGATGTGCAGATTTATTATATATCAATAATTCGATGATAAAGTCTTCTCTTCCGAGTTTGATCTAAAACCATATATCAGATGCGCCTCAGATGTAAAGGTTGATTCCTCGCTGTCAAAGTCAACGTCACCTAACAACGATAGCGTGAAGGGAATCGATGAATATAAGATCCAAGTAAACTAACAACAACGACACACATCAATATCCTTTAGTATAAAATAATTCTTTAGGATATTTAATATGCACCTCATATGCAATAACTTGGTTTTGGTACCTGTCTTCCCACTTATTCGAGAGTGGAAGGACACAAGACTACGCTCAGCCTTTCGGGCTTCACGAAGTTAGAAGCCGACATTCTAAAAATACCCCGAACAAGAAGGTGAACTTATATATATATATATATATATATATATATATATAAAGTAAGCATATTATTTTCAGCATTCCGTGTGCATAATTGTCTCAGCATGAATATCATTTGCAGTTATAACTACCCATCCTAAAGTCGCATGATTTATATGTGCCATTTTCATTTGAAAACTGACTAGAACAGGACAGGATATAAAGAAGCTGTAATTTTGTGAGACGAAGACAAGTTGCAAGGTAAAACAGAATAGATGTATTAATTGACCTTAAATCTGCATATGATTAAAATGCCTTACCAATGCAAATAACAGACACAGTGTTAGCTTCAAGCTGACCACTCTTAGAATACCTCAGCTTCTACGCATGTTTTTTTGTGCATTTAAAAACTGATTAGATCTCTCGGTATGTTTGTTATTAATCTTAAACTTACTGATATGCACGAAGCCAAAGAATGCTGAAAGACAAGCAGAAGGAAAGAGCAGATTCCTGTGGTGTATAGCATATCATTTGCACTGTATGAATGTTAATTCAGTGTTGTCATTGTCTCAGGCAAGTGTAAATACAGGCTTTATTTTGATCTGCAAAGGCTGGAATGTAACAATCCATAAGCTTATTGTTACCAGGGACGGGGTAGCTAAATTGTCAGAGCATCGGATTAGCAGCAAGGCACTTTGTCTTAGCTATCCTCTTGGAACTATGATTGTGGGTAATATCTACCAACAACTAAAGTTAATAAAATAAGCCACGTCAGATAAAGACTAAATCTTAAGACGTAAATGAAAACATTACCTGATCAAATACATTTTTGCAAAAAAATCTTTAGATAAGGAAGTGTTTTGAACTCTGTGCTCTTCTAAATTATCTCTACAGAACAATTTGATTCAATTGCTCATTAACATTTGTTATGCATGTGTTGTCAAGACTTTTAAACTGTTCCATGTACAAGATAACAAAACGTTCCGAGTAAACATGTCTTGTTTATATTTCAAACTTCACGTGATCTAAACATGCTTCAAGCTGATTGGTCAATCGCCTTGTCAATTGCACACTTGCCAAACGATCATTTATTTAAAGGTGCAGAGTTGAATCTGCTCCCAGTAGAAACATTTGCTGAAACTGCACACTGCTTCTGGAAAGAAATTAAAACGCAGCGCACGATGTTCAGCTATAGATCCATTTTGCTAATGCTGTTTCACTTAATGTTATTCTCAATCACTGATACTACAGCTTACATTGAAAATGATTGTACGGATAATTCGATGAAACACCAATGTGACGGATCTGCATATCGCAATGTGTACCAGTTCTTTGGAGACTCTTCCTGTCAACCGAACATCAAGAAATACATAGAAGATGCTATAAATACATTGTTTGCTAAGCAGAATAAGAGCGTGGAGAGTTGGGATGAGTCAATCAAAACAGTGACTGCAAAACTTGAAGCCTTGGAAAAGAAGATTGATACCATAGGTCGCATCAGTAAGATATTACACGTTTGCATTACTTGTAACTTTAGTATTTTTGTAATACAACAAGATTTGAATGTCGGATCTTAAAATTGCATACGGATTTGAAATGACATTGATTTTGCAAACCAGAATGTGCATCTGTCATTATTTCTGCTTAGCGTATAATTTGTTAAGCTAGGTACATATATTTTGTTCTATTTATCAAGATATACATATATCTACATTTTAGCTGCGGCTATAGGTTTATATCTTTCATAGTTTTTATTTGCGATATTCTTAATGTTGTTTTAGGACTATAGCTGACAGCGTCGTTTGTATTCTAGACACTATGTATAAATGTATTGTATGGTTATGATTCTTTGAACGATTAGTTTAAATCATTGGCAAACACATTCACACCAAGATGACATTGGCACAGAGTGAAGCGGCGTTTAATTGCTTTACAACTCTCAAAGCAAACAACAAGTTAGCATACACTTATATCTCTCCCCCATTTGGACTGACATTTATTTGTGAGGCAGACAGCTATTGCAAATGATTACTTATGTGTACTGATAACATGCTCTTGAAATAACGCAAAGAACGTTAACTTTGATTGTTCTGGGAAAACAAATTCGTAGTGCAGGCATTACTATTCTCGGAATATATCTTAATGACATTTGAATGTATCTAAAAACAAAGTTATCGGCTCGAATCTTCCAAATACTTTCCCTCCAAGTTTCGTAAAGATGAAATCACCACGCAGAGCCCACAATCTTTTAAAAGGTTCAAATTCCAAATCAATATCATCCAAAATCATTCAGATACTTGCTGGAAATTACACCCTCCTTGACATACATTCGTTGTTTTATTAACAAGGATAACATGTGTAGATATTCAGAGAATAGGTTTTCTTAGCATCTGGATATTCTAGGGAAGTGCCGGTAGTTTAATTGGGGGTTGTAATAAATCAAACTCTAAAGTCAATAATTTCTAATAAACTCCTTGCTTATCATGTTTGGGCAACTTCGGTTTCATGACTCGCATTTACAAAATTGCAAAATACATTTTCAAAAACAAGTGTCATCATCTATTTATTTAACTTGGTAAAATATTTAACAATTATGAGATTTGCTGCAAAGGTTGACTAATAATTTAAGTTGCATTACTGTTTGGTTCAGGTTAACTCTTAATTTAAACCAGAAAAGTAAAGGTTACAGGTTTCAAGTCATTTATTTAGCTTTATATCAACTGTCTCTTTTCATGGAAACAAAACATTGTAAAATTAGTGATCATCAAAGTCTATTTATTTACAACTTTTCTCGCTACAATTATTATGAGTCACCATGATAAAGGCTATTCCAGAAGAAAAAAACAAGAAAATAATCACATAACATGATTTTATGCAGTCATTTTAATGCAATACTTATTTATGGTAATCATAGTCAGGTGGAAGCATGTAAATGAAAAGTTAGTTGTCTTCGAATATTTATAAATGTCCTTTTACAGGCAATGCTAGTGGATACAAGTATTATCAGCATGACAAATTTTGGTACAAGTTCCATAACGAGTGTAAATCCTGGCCTGAAGCCAGACGAGTATGTCAGCAGGAGGGTGGGGACTTGATCAGTCTGCACGAAGGCAACTTTGACTTCTTTAGAAATGTGTCACAATCAAAAGCCGGTATAGTATGAGCAACAATATCCTTTTCTTTTCTCCTTCCTCTAATAATAATAATAATAATAATAATAATAATAATAATAATAATACTCCTACTAATACTATTACTAATAATAATAATAATAACGAAATTATTATTATTATCATTATTATTGTTGTTGCTGTTGTTTTTTCATTATTATTATTATTATTATTATTATTATTTAAGGCGTGAATTTATACTTCAAAATTGATATAATAGATAAGTATGCGTCGTTGAAAAAAAGGAATTTAAATGAAAGTATTTGTAAGTGTCGGATTTAACTGCAGGTTATCAAAATCCTGATGACAGAGTTCACTACAAAAGTCAAGCTCCAAATATGGAAAGTCGAAAATTGCAAACATCATCAAGAACTAGAAACAGATATCACGCTGCCTATGATTTAAATCGTGGATACATTTGTAGTTACATTAATAGTGGTTGTATATTAGTGGTATGAGGAGACCCAATTTATCTCTTATTAATTGTGGCATTGGAATAGAGAGATAGACAAGTACACATATAATTTTACTATATACAGTGAAAAGTGAATTCACCATCTCAAGTAAACTGATTGCAAAGGAATCCTTAATGCTTGTGAAGCAAAAAGCTAGCTTGCAATCTTCACATTTCTTGTTGTCATCCGACTGCCTCTGGCCGGTTGCGCCCATTCAGGTGTCAATGGACGGTCTGATGAGGTTATAATATAGTAAGACGCAATTTAAGAACTTTACCACAACCTCCATGATTAAAACTAAAGCAAGCCCCCAAAAATGAGTAAGAGAAATAATCACATAGACAAGAAAACCTAGTCAAGGTGCCATTCCAAATATAGGATCCATTTAAATGGGTCTGGTTGTTACAGTGCGGTTTAATCTCCCAGTGACAGCTGGTAACATCTAATATTGGCAAGACACACTTTAATGACTTTATAATTCGAGATATATAGTGTTACCCCCACGATTAGGACTTTCTCTTCATTTATTAAGGAAATCACATTATATTTATTTTATAAACATAGAACTTTGGTTTCTTTTTATGTTTTTTAAAAAAAAAGGTTGTAAAGATTGTACCTGTACTCCTACATCATTACCTTCTTTGGTGTATGGGGAATTACTTTAAATTATTTTTAATCCTGATCCTTACATATGTACGCTTACTTAGACAAACCACACACATGCACACATGCAGACACATACACACACAAATATTTTCTTTTACAAAGATCCACAAATTTCTAACCCCATGTTGATTTTAACTGCCTGTTTGCTAATGTGAAAGTAAAGAAAATGTAAGAAATCATGTATTAAAAGTTGACAATACGGTCCACTTCTTCTTAACCTCATTACTTCCGTTATTCAAGTTGGCGAGGTATGTTTCCAGCATTTCGTATCATAGAACACAATTTTTATAATAGGCGAGATTTGGCTTTTTCCACAAAGTGATCTGAACATAATATATCTTGCAAGCAAAAGAAATAAGTTAATAAGATCATTGAAATTGTCAGTTCCTATCAATACATCTTTTACATGTAATTCTAAAATTTGAATGGTAAGTTTTGGAATCATTCGACAAACAATTTCCAAAAGTGTTCAGTAACTGAACAGTTATAGATTAAGTGCTCATTTGGTTATAGTCCCTCCTTACAGAAGGGGCATTTATCATTTCCTTTCCTAGGTACGGACTCCAACAAAGAGCTGTATCCACTACATCGCTTCAATACATTGAACATCATTTTTTATCTTTATCTTTTATTTTGCAATTTAGGTGACTGCCAACACGTTTGGGTCGGTACAACAGACATTTCCTCGGAGGGACAGTGGTACTGGTTGAATGGTGAAAGGGTTAGCTCCGTTTTCTGGCAACCGGCTCAACCCGATAATGCTCTCAATAATGAACATTGTGGCGACCTAATAAGTTTCTTTGCGTTCAGATTGAACGATCACGTCTGCAGTTACGAAGTACACTTTATTTGTCAGATTGTTTGAAACAGTTAAATCAGTCAACTCTTAATTTAAACACATTAACCAAGAATCATGGATTAAATGAACTATACGGATTTTTTTACATAATCTTAAAAAATAAATTCCATGTGTGCCATATTTACGTGGCTGCAATGAAAGCCGGAATTATACCCTCAGGTTTCATGTATATGGACATTTTTCTGTTTTAGAAGTTTTTCATATGAGTAGAGCGTTTTGTGTGTGTGTGTGTGTGTGTGTGTGTGTGTGTGTGTGTGTGTAATTTGAACTTTTAACTTATCTTCAACAATTTTTTAGTGATATCGCTACGATCTCTGCAGTGTGGCAGTTTATAGTGGTGTCTAGCACTGGGGCATCATGCCGCAGACATGTAGTATCATGTCCCACCAAGTCACATTATCCTGACACCAGGTCAACCAGTCCTAACACTAACCTTAATTCTGAGCGCCTAGCGAGGCAGCTGTTGGAGCCATTTTTATAAGTCTTTGGTTAGATTCGGCCGGAGTTCGAACCGGCGACTTCCCGCATCCGAGGCTGACAGTAAAGCGTTTTGAAGTAATGTACCAATCATAAAGCCGTTTTAGTACATGCATAATATTTGGCTGCATAAAATAATGACCAGTGAATTCCATTAGATACTTCGTAATTGTGAGGAAGTTTTTTTCAATATAACAGTTTCAAAATATTATTTAGAATTAGAAGTCGGCAACTTTTATTTTTTTTTTAGATACAGCTCTAGATTTAGGCATTGATAGTTTAAAACGGCAGGCATGGATATTGATTAAATATTTGAATATGTTATTGAAAATAATGTATGTAACAAAAATGAAATAGTAGTTTTAACAATGTTAACAACCAGAGCCATTGCTCTGTTCATCTGCATGAATCTCGAATCAACAAATTCGGCCTACTGTACATATTCTCTAAGACAGACTGGAAAGAAACCGCACAATTATAAATTTGCATCCTTGTTTTCCAATACGACTCTCTGAGTTCTTTCTAATTAATGATAGCCACAAGAAAACACTGGACATCGTAAAGAAAGTTTGCGGTATATAGCAATTACCATGTATCGATTTTGTATTTGTTATGGTACAAGACTCATGCAATGGTAGTATGTTCTTAAACTATGCTAATTAAATAAAACTTATTGAAAAAACAACACATTGAAAAGTAGAATTGTTTCCATTATGGTCTTAATTTTTAAAACATGTTTAGCTGTGACAGAAAAAAGATCTTTGACACAGTCAAATCAGTCCAAGGTATTTTCTAAAAACGTGTATAATGACATATAGTAAATATTGAGCTCACGTGTATCAGGCTAATCTATTGCGAGCTGGATAAATTAAAGTTCATTATATTCTGGCTATGAATGTGCCTGCATCAGAGAAAATCCTCTCCTTCAAGAGAACTACATTATTTACACGAAATGCACGATGGGCCGGTAAGTACTGTTTAACTCAAAAACAAATGATTCAAATGTGAACATTGCGATCATAGATAAATCTGTTCATTTTCAACTTAAGCGGAATATTTTCGTACCGAATTATTAATGTTCTTATTAAATCATACCGAATGTAATAGAAACAGAAATACTGCAATGGATATAACGTAAAACAGGAATATTTCGATTGTAATATAATTTGGAAGAATTTGGATCGAAAACCATGTCATGGCAATGTATTTTCTCAGTGTTGGACTCATTGATTTCAAAATATGACATTCCCAAGAATCAGCACGCAACACAATATCGGTAGCGATTGGTGATTGAGACAATAAATAACCTTCATCCTTTCAACGGCCAAATCGCAATCCAAGGATACAATGCGAAGTTTCCATAAAACAAGGTAAAATTGAATCATAGTTCAATTTTTCTGTCAAATAAAATCAGCATAAACCGTATTTCTGTATTCGTAGCCAAACACAAGAGAAATAGGTCCTCTTTAACGGAAGTATGTGTTATGTAAATCAAAGTCGCTACTACCCATCAAATTCTTAATTTATTTTCATTTAACAGAGAGAAATATTATTCCAGACACAATTGTATTGATAATAACTCTTTAGCAGAATAATAAAAATTCATCTCTAAAATGTTGTGTAAAAACGATTCAATCCTTTTTCGTATATGCGCCGTTTGCTTTAAACATTAATAACTTGCCGTATAAATCATATAACAGGAAGTCTTTTATAGATTAAATGCTATTTTGTTAGATAATTCACAAGTTGATGAATGAAGTAGTTCATGTGCTAATTTAATTCGCAAATAATTGTATGTATATGTTTTACACCAGCATAAACGCCTCCTCAGCATAATATTTGGAACATTAAATGATTCATTAAAATAATAATTATATCCGCTCACTCTTGTAATTTAATAATACACTTGCTACACACTTAAACAAGAGTTTTATCCGGTTTCACCGGTAACACCTGCTTGTAGTAGTCGATCAAAATACTCTACATGGCAATATTTTGGTTTTCAGATTATTTTACAAATTTAGCCTTGCAAATATTAATGAATTCAAATATGATCGAAAACTGTGGAGATAATGGCCCTAACCAATTTATCTTACACACGTCCGTATTATTGAGGACAAAATCATGAAATTGGTCCTGCTATAGATATTGTTGCGCAGTTGAGGCAAGGATCACGCGAGTAGCACACAAACAACTGCATACAAATTCACCTTATGAACTTACACTTTATTTAGAAAAAACATGAATTTCACGAAATTCGTCCTACTTTTGGTATTGCTGTGCATTTGAGGAGAATTCACGCGAGTAGCGCACGACCAACTGCATTCATATGTAAATGGAACATTGTTTCGTTTTCTGTCATGTATAATGACAAAAAATATTGCAAATGTCTCTATTTACCTTCTAGAGTTGTGTCAGAGTTGCAGTGTAAAAATACAAAGATTGTATTCGACATTCAATATTTAATAAAGTACGTATTTTACGTTTCTTGAATCGTTTATTTTTGTATTTTTTTTTCTGTTCTATACAATTAGTTACTGATCGTACATGCCTTCACCTTTCCAGTCAAACTTAGCCCTACCGTACCCACGACTGGCCATCCACATATTGTCCTAAGCTTCACCCATATTCTACTTATTAGGCAGCTGAGTAACCTGAATTTTTCGGTCCTTCCATAAGTATGTATAACCGATGTTTCTTTATCGCTCTGATCTGAAAGGGAGAGTCTGTATATGAGAGTGTGGCCAAATAGGGATGTCTATGGGACACTCATGTTAAACAGTGTCAGAGGACAAACAAGGGAAATTAACTTGAGGCTGCGATAGTAAATGTCATATTTGTAACAATGAATCATAAGGCGATGGTCAACATTCAAACGGAATTACAATAATATTACGTCAAATTTTCAACATGAGAAATATATTTATCGTTGCGTGGGTCATGTGTGCGAAGCACACAAGGAGAAAGAGAGACTCAAACAGAATTGAAAAAGAAGTCAACACTATATTCTCAAAATCACCGCAATTTAATACGCTCGGGACACATAAAATGAAGAAGGATGTTTAGGTCTTGTCCCTTTCTTTCCATGCACAAATACTAAGGATAAGCATATTTACAAAGTTGACAAAGTTCTAACGACTAGTTTTCTAATTATCATTTAGGACAGTATCATTTCGCCATGTATGCATACTACGTTTCTAGGCTATAGAGAATAGATAACCATAATCTTCAAAAAACCACGTTTTTACATTATTCTGGTTTTGGGAGGAAATTTCTACCAAGCATGTCAGTAAATGTTATAATTGAAATTAAAGACTAAAATGGGAGTTAATCTTCACTCTAAATGAAATGCCATATTTTGGTAAGCTTGATAACAAAACAAAATTGTATATATCTTTGCCTGTTATGAAGTTAAATTCTGCACCTTATTCTATAACTCCGTTCTCTCCCCATCGTCCTTTCTTGAAACAAAGCTATGATCCTCATATTCCTTTCAAATCAGTACCCAGTTAATTGCTGTTCATCGCAAAGTTCTCTCCTATCCAGCACTCAGCTATATACTCTCCACCAACTCTCAAGCAACCATTTCTGTACTATCCATCGATCAGTTGTCTATTGTCAAACACCCATTTATCTGCTATCCAGCCCTCAATGATCTACTATCCACCAACTAATTATTTACTATCAACACTCACTTATATAATATCCAGAGTCCAATTGTCTAGTATTAAACCCCACTTATGGACCATGCAGCACCTATTCACCTACTGTCCAGCACCTAGTTATGTATTATACTGCAGCCATCCAATTTTCGACTATCAACACTCGATGGATTACTATCAACCATTCAGTTTATTTAATATCTGACAATCAGTTATCTGTTTTCAAGCCTCATTAATCTACTATCCTGGTACCCAATAATACTCCTTGTAAATCAAGTTAAAATCTCTTTTTCACTTTATCATATTGCTACTCTTCCCTGCTCTCCAATTTAAACAAATCTACAATCTCATTCACGCAAGATCAGATAGGAAAAGAACTTATATTTTAAACTTTCGAAATTGCTTAACAGTAAAAATGCATTATATGTTCCTGCTAAGAGCTCTAGCACCCACTTATAAAATTCAAATATCTACCCCTTTGTTTACGATTCCCACCCAACCATACACTCCGTTTTAGAAAATAAAATAATTAAAAAGCTGACGTGTGTGTGTATGATGTTCGTCTATCGGTGTCGATAAAAACCATTTAATGTTATCGATTCACTGGGGGTGGGGTGGGTCAGGAGATGTCTGATCAGTCCAATCCAGGCCCGGATTAGTCTGTTGCAGTGGGGACATCGATGTACAGTTGCTGACTGGGAGTTGCGGAACTGCTGTTCCTGGATTTGCGGAGAGCACATTTTTCAGCTGCGTCCACCAGTCTATTCTGCTCAAAGGCTGCCGCACCGGCATTGACTTGACTGCGCAAAGCAGATCGATCAGCAGCGACACTCTCCCAGCTGTCAGTGTCAATGCCAAAGTTCTTCAGCGAGGCCTTGAGGGTGTCCTTGTGCCTCTTCTTTTGACCACCGTGAGATCTCTTGCCATGCTATAGCTCTCCATATAACACCTTTTTGGGTAGGCGTTCTTCCGGCATGCGGACAACATGGCCAGACCATCGGAGTTGTGCCTTGCACAGCATGGGGTGGAGGTTTGTCTTGCCGGCCTGAGTGAGCACCTCTGTGTTCGGTACCTTGTCCTGCCATCTGATCTTCAGCAGTTTTCTCAGGGAGCTCAGTTGGAAGTGGTTCAGTTTTAAACATGGCGGATATACACAGTCCAGGTCTCGCAAGAACAGAGGAGGGTGTAGAGAACAACCGCTGCGTAGATTTTGAGTTTGGTGGCAAGCTTGATGTCTCTCCTATCCTCAGGCATTTGAGCGGAGTCTGCTAAATGCTACGCTGCCTTTGGCAATCCTAGTGTTGACCTCATCGTCTATGTGGACTGCTTGTGAGAGGGTGTTGCCGAAGGATGCGAACCTGTCCACATTTTTGAGCCTTCGACCACTGACAGTGATGGATGGATGGTTCCAGGTAATCTTTTCCAGGAACTGGCTGATGCAGAACATCGGTCTTACTGGTGGAGATGGTGAGTCCGACGTTGGTGCACACTGTGGAAAAGAGGTCCATGCTCTGTTGCATGCCTGCCTCCGTGCTAGAGTTGAGAGCACAGTCATCTGCAAACAAGAAGTCGCGAATGTGCTCAACTTGGACTTTGGTTTTGACTTGAAGCCTCCTCAGGTTAAACAACTTCCCATCCAGATGGTATCAGAGACCGACTCTCACATCACTGTCCTTGAAAGCATCCATCAGCATGGCGGAGAACATGATGCTGAATAGAGTGGGGGAATAGTTACCCTAGGCCATGATCAAGGTGCTCTGTGAGTCTGTTCAGCAGTAGCCTGGCGAGGACCTTACTTGCGATGCAGAGTAGAGAGATTTCTCTATGGTTGTCGCAGGATTGGCGATTTCCTTTGCGTTTGTAAATGTGGATGATGGATGCATCTTTGAATCCCTGCGGTATGTATTTCTGCTTCCACATCCCACAAAACATCTCTGTTAGTCTTTCCACTAGCTTAGGCCCACCAGACTTGTAGATCTCAGCTGGGATGGAGTCTGCTCCTGGAGCTTTCCCACTCGACAGGAGCTCAGTGGCCTTATGAGTTTCCAGCACTGTTGGAGGGTCAGCCAATCTCTCGTTGATCTCCACCTGAGGTAGACGGTTGATCGCTTCATCGTTAATGGAAGAGGGTCTGGTGAGGACACCGTCAAAGTGTTCCGCACAGAGATCCAGTATCTTGTCTTTCTTGGTTATGAGCGTGCTGCCATCGGAGCTCATGAGTGGGGCTGTGCCTGATGTTACTGGGCCATAAACATCACGAAGAGCACCATAGAAATTCTTCATGTCGTGTCTGTCGGTATAAAACTGAATATCATCAGCCTTTCGGCTCAGCTATGTGTCCTGCATCTCACGCAGTTTCTTCTGCACAGCTTGACGGACTCTGCTGAAGGCATTGTTCTTTGCAGCTGACTTGGGGTCGATGCTGTACACATGATGGAGACGATATGCTTCTCCTCTAGCAGGGACTGTATTTCTTCCCAGTTCTCGTCGAACCAGTCTTGATGCTTTCGTACAGTTACAACAAGGTTTCAGATGCAGTAAAGCACACCAGCTGTTTGAAGGCCGCCCAGCATTGCTCTACGTCGTTGGTATCAGAGTTTGTGGTTTCCAACTGGCTTGTCAGAGCTTCAGGCAGAGCTTGCTCAGTGTTGCAGACTTTCAGCCTAGAGACGTTGATGCGCGTTGGGACTTTAAATCCCTGTGGACGTCTTGAAGATTGAATTCTAAGATTCATCTTGGATATCAGCGGCGCTATCCTGAAGAGGTCTGCTTAGTCGCTCAGACGGCTGCCCAAATCCATTTCTGCTTCAGGTCAATGGAAGACGACCCACTATGGTCTGAGCCGCCTGCGTGCAGGTCCGGCACTACGGCTGCCAGAGCATCCACACCTGCCGCGTCGCAGCTCGCCCATCGCCGCAGAACTTGGGAACGGGTGATGTCATAAATGACTTGCGCGTGAGTTGGACTAAAATGAGGTAGAGTAGCACTGCGTCAGCCTCACTCTCTCCTTCAGGCCCCACTTTGTCCAGTGGCAAGACGTAGTCAAGACGGCTGGAATGGAAACTGGATGCAGTGGATGAACATGGCGTCCTGCTTGTCTTGTCGTGCTCTTAGCGCTCCACGTCGCTTTGCTGGGTCCGCCTTCCTGCCCGTTGACCAGCTGGTGGTTCCTCCGCGCAGTCCGTCGGATCCAGTCTTCACATGCTGTGGGTGACAAGCCCTCTCTCACAGAGGGCTTGAGACCCGTCAGCTACCCTCAACCTGGTTTAGCAGGTCAGTCGAAGCCATTTCCCTTGGTGTGGCCGCTGTGTTTGCTACAGCTTCTTGGAGCCACAGGTGTGGTGTAAGGGGTGTTTATGGAGGGGTAGTACCTCTGCTGGGGGTAGCAAACGTACACCTTTGGTGGTAGCTAGTCCAGCTTTAGTCCCCACGTGGCGCTCAGCTCTCGTATATATATATATATATATATATATATATATATATATATATATATATATATATATATATATATATATATATATATATATATATATATATATATATATATATATATATATATATATATGCTGATAGGAGATTCTACTAGATGTCGGGCATAGCATAGCATGGCTGAGATGAATACTTTGTGTTGCTTTGCTCCTGCAGAGGAAACTTCGTATGATCAGAAAGATAGCATTAATGCATATGTTGCTGTAATGAGTATTCTTCCAGAAGAGTATAACTGCAATTTAATTTCGTGTGATTTCTTGTCGTCTTACCTGTAATAACACCTTCACCTCCTACTCCATCAGTACCAGTCTATAATGATTTCAGAAAGAAAAAGAAGGGAGACCTTTGGCAATACCAAAACGAAGAACAAACATTTATTCTGTGATTGGAGCAGGAGAGGGGAAAGCAGCAAGAAGAGAAAAGGAAATCTTTTAAAAATGAACAGATGGACAAGAGTGAAAACAAAACTGTCGGTGTGTTAAAAGACATTTTCACAGAGTTAAAGTACTTGAGAAAAATGCATCAAACTTCTCTGGAGAAACCTAAAAGAAATAGTTCTGCTCCTTAACCTAATTATGTCACTACACATACGTCAGCACATGCGGCAAACTCTGGATCTTCTAGTACCACACCAGGAGTAATTCATGGCCAGGGAAAACTTTAAGAGAATTGCAAGTGATATTGTCAAATCAATGACCTTTGATTCAAACCCCAACGGTCCTTTATAAGGCTACTGAATTTGCGTAGAAACAAAGATATTATACAATCATTTACTGTTTGTGTATTCTGTTTGTGTACGTATATGTTTTCCACAAACAAATTAAGACTTAAACTCATTATGCCCCCCGTGTAAGATGGTGTCTGTGTTTATGGGTGTGCAAGCACCCTTACATTGCACGTGTGTGATAAGCATGTTTAAAAGACTGATAGACAAAAATCTTTTATTCTTCCTGTTTAATGATTATAGAAAGCAATGTTACTTGAGTTTTGCATTTTTTAAGCGCAAACACACACTCTCTCTTACTATTGCTCAATATTTGGTTTGGCACAACATAAACAGTCTATCCAAAACAACAGCATCACCCAAAAACTAAAAATCAAACTTCAAAATGAAATTAAGAAATAAAATTTAGAAAACTAACTTCGAAAATGAAAATCTAAAACGAAAATTGAAAAACATCATAACTTAGATGCAACACTGTACATGGAACTCTGCTTTACGAATGGAAATATTTAGGTGACTGGAAAAGTCTTGGATTCTATGCCCAGACCTAAGAGTTTGCTGCTTATGCCAAATACATCGGGTATGATTGATGAAAGAAAAGAAACACATAAGCTTTGTAATTTTGAAACATAAAATTGCATTTTGTTGCTGTTGTTATTTTGTCATAAAAATAAATGCACAATATGTATAGGGAGTTTCATATTATTTATTGAATGTCAGAATTCTAAGAAAATCGAGAACTATAACTACATCCTCCGTTTCAAACTGATTGAGAAAAGGTACAATCGTCAAAGTTGGACGGTTCTGTATCTTCATCATCCCTTTAACGTGCAACTGCTGACTCTAGTGGTTGAAGCAAACTTGTTATCGAACAGATATTATTGATTGCATTTGGAACAGAGCGAATTGAATTGGTTCAGTAAAGATACGTATTTTAAATTAATGTTTCAGAATTCTAATGCATTACCTGCTTCCTGGAACTGGCAATGTTCCATATCAATTCTTATGAGCTAGACTTTTCGTGTGTCCATTCTTTATATATATATATATATTTTTTTCTCAACTTACAGCGTCTCAATGCTTTGACCACTAACCAGGCTATTAATATATCTAGTTTGCTCTGTCTTGCAAATGGGCAGTACATAGGCAAGTAATAATGACACAGTAGCTATCTGGAGTTTTCACCAGTAAATTGACCTTTATATCATTATATGTATGAGTATTATATGAGTATGTATTATACTGTATGAGTCATACTCAGATGCAGATGAAAGTTATATATACAAATCTGCCCCTCTCTCTTCTTTAAATGTGTATATAACTTTTATCCAGGACTTCTTTTAATAAACGAAATTAACAATTAAATCGCCTATGGTTTTCTTCGCCTTTGTTGAACCTATATTCTTGGACTATAAATTTGTATTTTTAAAAGCTCCTATCACGCATATTGCCGAAAAATATTTATCCTAAATTACTCATTTGAACGCAGTATGATATGACTTATAAAACTTTATTCTTAATGATGAGATTGATAATGACAAATGTTAGCAACCAGATGAAATAGCAGTGTTTAAAAACAAATTACTTTCAGGATTATCTTTAATCGGATTAATACATGTGGATAGATGATACTAAAAACATAGAAAGAAAGAAACAGTGCAAGAGGAACAAAAATAACTCGCTATAGGAAAAAAGTTAAAGAAAACGTATTTATAAAAAGAAAAATATATAAAGACATAAAAATGTAATGCTCCCATGCCAGTTCGAACTGCTGCCGATT
The DNA here is from genome assembly GCA_016617855.1 of Megalonaias nervosa. Classification (NCBI taxonomy): domain Eukaryota; kingdom Metazoa; phylum Mollusca; class Bivalvia; order Unionida; family Unionidae; genus Megalonaias; species Megalonaias nervosa. The sequence goes on along the minus strand of JAECUM010030561.1, from coordinate 5,381 downwards.
TAGTAAATCATGCTCTATACCTCTAACCCATTCGCATGTCTTAAAACTTTGATGCTCAAATTATTATATATAGCTAGTTTGTTGCCGTTTGGGCTCCTTTGGGTACGATCAATTACTCCTGAACATTATGTTATCCCATTTTTAAAGAAATACCTTGTACATGTCCTTACATTACAAGTAGAAAAAAATTCATAAAACTGAAGTATAATCCCTCTCTTCAATTAATACGTCTTCGATAATTATACTGCATTGTTTTATTTTTGTTCTATTTTCTTGTCAGCTGGAGACCAAAATCTAGTCTTCAGCAGAGGATACTGTGATGTTATTTACTGAACCCTAATTGAAAAAAATGGAAAGATACATTTTATTATTATTTAATTCATCATGCCATTATCTTGTAGACCACATTAGTAAAATAATAGAGAGGATGCACTTTGTTGTTTTTGTTGTTGTGGTGGGTTGACCTCCCTCATGCTCAGCAGCAGGCAGGGTGAACAGACCACTCTTATGATTAAGCCAAATTTTAGTGATAATTGAGGCAAGTGGTCTGTTCGACTGCCGTACCGCGAAATCATTTGTCTTAATCATAATGCAAATATATTTATTACCAAATGTCTGTCCACCCCCCACCCCCTTGCTGCGGTGGACCCTACAACTTGGTTTTCGAGCAAATTTTGCATTATGATTAAGACAAATGTGTAAGGTTCGACTGCCATACCGCGCATATCATATTCCCTTCTTGTCTGCTGTTATCTTACACACACATGTGGTCATTCACCCTTCCTGCTGCTATGAATTTATCTAGATCAACTATTGCATGTATATACATGAAGTGAGTCATACATACATGTACTGAGATAGGTATGCGTACCGATTTTTCAGGGACATGTGTGGTAGTTCAAACAATAGCTGTGTTTATCGCCGCGGATATCTCCCCCCGGATATCTCCGGGAGATAGGTATTTGTGTGCAGTTTATTTCCGTGTTTTAATTTTAAATATAATACATTTTAATCGGTTCATACATATAATGGCAAAATATCTTAATAAAATTATAAATATTTATTTATTTGTAAAATCAGATATCAAATGCTATTGCACAATAATTACATATAATAATTTCTAAAACATATATCCGTAGTCGAGTTCGTTAGCTCAATGTTAAAGTTGCTGGAAACTTTAATACTGATGTTTGCGGTTCGACCCCAGATCTCGCCGCCGCGAAAAATCGCGGGGGTTCGGGTCCCCGGGTCGCCCATATCTTTTAATAAGTAGGGGGGGAGGCATCCCCTGAGATTTCGATAAATCACCACGTATCTCGTGGTCGGATTCTATTTTGGAATTCTACCCCGGGGTTTCGTGGGGGGTTTATCGAAATCGCAATGCCTAGACAGCCTTCTGAATTGCTAATATTTCACTTTCGTCGATTAGAAATTCGCCGGGAGGTGTGTCTATGCAATACCCCCCCTAAAATAATCAGTAGCATGCCTTGAGCTCTCTGCCCCATGGAAGAACCCCCAAATAAACATCCAGAAGGGTGTTAGCCAAAAGAAACAGAACATGGGCGTGCCGCATAATACGTCATAAGAGAGAACGACAATGTAAGGACCCCATGAAAGTTACACAGGCTATCGAGGGGCTCCATTGAAGGGTAACCGCTAGGATCTACTGATTATTTTTGATAAATTAAAATACAGACAAACATGCATACATACAGACATACATAGAAAGGGGAAATAATTCTCTAGCAGAGGAGCAGAGTTATCGCGCTTTATTAAGTATTTTTGGTGATTTCAAATTCAATTAAATATCTATTATAAATATTATTTAATAATGAGTATTGGAGAACCACACTCAGCTAGATTAGCACGAGAAAGACTAGAAGCAATTAAAAAATATTTACCTGTTCGTGATGCTTTCAAGCAACAATTACAAGAACGACAAGAATCTCAGGTTGAATTTGAAGAGGACACAAAACAATTATTTAAACCGATTGTCGAACCAACAAAGAAAATTGTTACATCAACTGAGGCAACACAACGAGCTCTTGAAACATTACCTGCTGATATTGCTGGTCGTATTCAAGCGGCTCAACCACAACCACAACCACAACCACGACAACCAAAAACCAGAATTAAGATAATAGATAAATTTACACCTGAAGGTATTGCTGCTATCAAGGGCAAAGACCAATTACTTGATATTGCCGCATTTGGATATTATGAAAGACAAAGATATGTAAAACCAGAACATGTTAAATCTCTGAACTCTGCCAATTGGATTAAGGATGTATATCGCATATATACTGGTATTCCAGAAATTAGATCTAATGAAGATATTAAAGATTTTAATGAATTTGATGAGGCTGTACATAACCATATAAAAGAAAAATCTAAACAATTGCCACAATCTCCAAAACCACAAAAACAACCACGATTTAAATTACCACGATCACCAATGCTACCACCACTACCACAACAAGTATCACCACCACCCCAACAACAATTGCCACAAATATTACCACCACTATCACAGCAATTAATACAATCTCCAAAACAACAAAAACCAAGCAAAAAGGAAGAGGAGGAAGAAGAATATTGGTCGTCAGACACCTCTTCTGGCAACGTAATTGGAAGTGGTTTAGGAAGTGGTCTTATTCCTTGTCCCAATAATGTTCTTGCTGATGTTGATCGATTAGAAATCCTCATTGGAGGAAAACGAGCTGGTAATAATTCCCTAGAAATAATTAATGAAGCGGCCGATATCTGTAGATGATTATTTACAGGCGGTATCATGGACGTTGATGTTTATCAGTCTCTTATTAATGAAATTGCCGATGACTACTACAGCGACTGAGTATGTAATTAAATACAATTACTATAATAAAATGATAGTACATAGTACTCAACGTGGACCAACTATGGTCAGGGTAATAAATTCACGATTACCAGTATATAAAACGACATACGGAAATGGACTAGGTGATGTTGTTCAGGGTCTATTTAGAAGGATAACCCCAAAAGCAATACCGATTGCAAAGCAACTGGGAATGAAAGCTATTGATGTTGTTCGTGAAAAAGGTATTGGTGCTGTTGGTAATGTTGCTGGTAAAGCATTTTCAGCGATCAAAGATAGATTAACACGATTAATACGCAGACCTGCGGTCCGACCTCAATCTGTAAAATTACCTAGTACAGAAGTTATGCCTGCAAATGTCAGTAAAATAATAAATCAAGTTGCTAATCAAAAACTGGCAGAGTTGGCTGATGTGCCTTTATCAGAAAAAGAAAAAAATATAACTGCTAGTCTGATAGCAGGAAGTGGTCTCACTTCCCGAAGTAATCTTCGTTTTAGACGATAATAAATATAATAAAGATGTTCAAACGTATATCTGATCCCGCATTTGACATGGACGCATCAGTACTTAAAGATGAGTCTGTGCGTGATTATCAGTATTATTCTTACGACGCACGAATTCCAGATCAGCGTGGACGAATTGAATTACAGGTTCAGGATACAAGTAGATATTTCTTACCCGCTGAAGCATTTATTGAAGTCGAAGGTGAAATTTTAAATATTGCTAATCCTGCAGTACCAGTAGCATATGGAGACGATGTTAATGTCGGTTTTGTTAATAATGGTATTATGGCATTATTTGACAGTGCAACGTACATGATTGACGGAAAAAATATTGAATCTATTCAGAAAGATGTTGATGTTGCAACAACAATACTTGGTCTTGCAAGATATAGTGATGATTATTCAAGATCAGCTGGTCCATCAATGATGTTTGCAAAGGATACAACTGATTCTCCAGAGTATCGCCAATATGAAATAGGACAACCAAGAAATTTTGCTAGAAACGCCAATGCGGATGTACAAAGTATGATTATTAATGTAGATCCAGATTTCAACTTAGGATTTAGATCACGTCGAGCAATGTTGCGTGGTGGAAGAAGAGCATTTTCATGTGTGATTCCACTATCACATATATTTGGATTTTGTAGAAATGTCAGAAAAGTCATTTTCGGATCAAGAATCTAAATATGTACTGACCAACCACGGTATAATGCGTGCATTTCTCGACATGAATAATAATGGCATTAATAATCTTAGAACACCGGAATATGATTTTGATGCTGCAACGAAAAAGTATGTTGATGATAAGGAAATTCCTATTTCAACTTCGTTAAAACAATCGGTGATGAAATGACTACACTTAGTGCTACTTTTTATAAAAATTTAGAAACGTTATTAAATTTTCGTAAAAACATAAACAAACTCATTAAAGATTTTTTTGGTGATTCACCAACCGTTGACATAAAACTAGCCGACATTAACACGAAACTTAATGATATTACCAGTGGAATACCTAATATTGTTCAAAAAACTAATCTGATTAAAATTCCACACGGACAAATTAAAAATATCGTATATACAGTAGCATCAGGACAATTAATATGGACACCACAAAATAACACTATCAAATATACCGCAGAAGTTACTGGTATTTACAGGCTGTCCGTATTTAGTGATGAAAGATTTGCTATAATTAACAGACATATATTGCGTCATTCAACTGATTCCCTCTCTGGAATTGTATCTATATTGTTAATAAAAAATGTTGAAGAAACATTTATACTGAGAATATATGATCAAACAATAACCTCAACGTCTTATTGGTGGCATATGGAATTTGTGGCTGAAACACCGCAATTAATCACTTAATATAATAATAATGGATCAACCTCAGTCTCGCATTGACGTTCAACTTTACAGATGCAATCAAGTATGTGAGCGTCTCACTAAACTAAATAATTTTATCGACTATTATAACAAGAAAATAAAAAAATACAAAAAACGTACAGTTGTTGTTGATGTAGTTGTTTACTCGGTTTCTGCAGTTATTACTGGAACAGGATTATTATTATCAACATTGACGATGACAGCACCTACTATTATAACCATTATCGTTTCAGCATCAACGAATATTGCTGGAGTTCTCGGTATTATAACCAAAAAGATACATACTTGTACAAATGCTAAATTGCACGATTATATGATTAAATTACACACAGTGGCAGATGCATGTTCTAAATTATCTTTGTATATTTCTTCATGTGTTAGTGATGGTGAAATATCTGATACTGAATTCGCGATGATGATGAAAACTTATGATGACGCTTTTAAAGTGATCGTTAATGATTTTAACGAATTAAATAACAACAATAATAATAATGACAGACAGGGAGTTACTTCAGCAGATCGTTATTAATGCAACTCCGTCAAAAACTACGATGATATCGTTAAGTTCGACTAATCCTGAGTTTAGTGTCAATTTTCCAACCGCAATTCCTGCAAAAGAAATAGCATTAGCATAATT
>JAECUM010030560.1:0-21450 GCA_016617855.1 Megalonaias nervosa | reverse complement strand
AGAGAGAGAGAGAGAGAGAGAGAGAGGGGGGGGGAATCTAATTCGTTACAAGAATAAGATGACAGTGTGTAATTTATACTGTCATCACTGTGGCTGACATGAAACTCAAAACTGATAAAGTTGTTATTCCCAGTTTTGGGGTTTTCTTCTGTGCGACGTCCGTAGGAGGTACCTTTGGTTATCAACACTTGTATATCGAAAACACTTTTGGGAACCTTGAAGTTAATGCAGATTAGTGAACTTTGCGATTTATGTTATATGTCTATAAAAATACTTATGAAAAGATGGAATGAAGCCTTCAAATAAATTTCAGGAAATTCCATTCTTTCTCATAAATATGCCAGAAACTGCAGATAAAACCACGATGTATGCATTTCAAACCTCAAACGCCGTAAGGCGACCAAAGTAGCCGTTTAAAGTTACTTTTATTTTATGGTCTATGAAAAATTATAGCAGACATAGATTTGTTGTTATTGTCCCTTTGTCAGGGACTGCAAATTCATATCTTAAGTATCGCTAACATTTAACAAGCAATTGTATTTCTTTTTGTTTAATTATCCAGATCACTTCCTTGGCTTGCTTGCACGCATTTTTTTCTGTGGCACTCGATGGTTTCCGAATAAAGTTAACGTCGCGTGTTTCAACTTCATTTTTTATATGGTTACGTCATTCCATATTGTTTACCAAGGAATTTCAGCTGTCAGTTCTTTATAAAGGTATTATTAGTTAATAAAGAAATATTTGTAAAAACTCATCAACAGTCATTGGCATCGTGTCAGTGTTCAGTTTCGCTCAGATACATTTCTTGATCTGATGAAGAGATCCAATGACCGGATAAGAGTAGACGAGAATCACGATTTTTTCTTCTTTTTCCAGTAGAGAGCGTGTTCTATTAATGCGACAAGACATATTGCTATGTCACACGTTTTATTTACAGAAAATGCAAATATTTAAAAACACCTATTCTTCCATAGTATTAATAACTAATTTTGTGAGTTGGATTTTTACTTCTCTTTCCATTACCCTGTCTTCTCTTATCCACCTTGTACATTTTTACAGCTGTTGATAGCACATTCAGTAGACTACGTCAGTCATGTGAATTATTGTCTTTAATCATGGGATTTATTGTCTTGCTAGCACATTAAGTAGTCTACGTCAGTCATTGGATTTGTTGTCTTGCTAGCACATTCAGTAGTCTACGTCAATCATGTGAATTATTTTCTTGTTAGCACATTGGGTAGTCTACGTTAATCATGGGATTTAATGTCTTGCTAGCACATTGAGTAGTCTACGTCAGTCATGGGATTTGTTGTCTTGCTAGCACATTGAGTAGTCTACGTCAATCATGTGAATTATTTTCTTGCTAGCACATTGAGTAGTCTACGTCAATCATGGGATTTATTGTCTTGCTAACACATTGAGTAGTCTACGTCAGTCATGGGATTTGTTCTCTTGCTAACACATTGAGTAGTCTACGTCAGTCACGTGAATTTTTGCCTTGCTAGCACATTGGGTAGTATACGTCAATCATGGGATTTGTTGTCTTGCTAGCATATTGAGTAGTCTACGTCAGTCATGGGATTTGTTGTCTTGCTAGCACATTGAGTAGTCTACGTTAGTCATGTGAATTATTGTCTTGCTAGCACATTGGGTAATCTACGTGAATCATGGGAATTATTGGCTTGCACATTTAATAAGAGTTTCTTAATTTCATCGAAAGAAATGACAAAACAACTTCATTTATTGTTCTGTTTTTCTCCTTTGATGATCAAAATATTGTTAGCAACGAAAGTTCAAATGCTTGCCAAATAAAATGCAATCATCCCTTTCTATGGAATGCTATCGCTGTCTAATCGTAAGTATCAACAGTGTATATGGCGGTATATGTACTGCAAGTAGTGGTTATAGCATTATATGATTATGGTATTTTCATTATGAGTGGTAGTATTTACATTACGCGCAGCGATAATCGGGTTATATGTTGCCGTTCTCTCATTATAGATAATACATATGTCATTATACATTATAGTATTTTAAGTCTCTGTGTTGCCACTTTCATCATTAAGTACGTTATAGTAGTTTGGTATTAAATATATGTTGTGGAATGTTCATGATGCATCCATTTTGTTGTTGAATTTTAACATTTTGTTTGCAACATATTACCAAGGGTATCAGCCACGAACTTGGTGGATATAGATCAGAAGAGTCAAGACATACTTCACCCGTCACTCGATGGTTGTATCAGAGGAGGAAACAAAATTAATCGACATCAGTTGTTAAAAGTATGGTAGATTGTCTTACATTCATCTCCATGTGCACTGCTTTGTAAAAATTCTAAGCTGCGATCCAACGGATCTGTCGTATATTGGATTTATGTATAATTCAGTCTGGACAATCTGCTGTCACCCATAATCCTGAACAAAAATTCTATGCTATGATTTCAGCTTTACCAATCCAAATAGATTTTTTAAAATAATATTAAAATAGTGATTTCTTCATTAGCAAATAAAGACAACATCTTCAAAGTCAGAGTTTTAGAATGCCTTTGAAGCAGGTTAGCTAGTAGGTATTTTAAAATTTTTTACTGAAATGTTACGATTTTGTCATTTTCTGGTGAAGGTTAATAAACTACCCCACTACCACCTAATCCCGAAAAGGACCATTTATGTTGTAGTTAATTAAATATTTTAAAATGCTCGTTTTTACGGTACTGTATCCTCTGTGCTTGTAATTACAGTAAATCATCATATGTGCTCGTAATTACAGTACTGTATCCTATGTCCTTGTAATTACATTATTGTATCGTATGTGCTTATATTTACAGTTCAGAATCCTGTGTGCTTGTAATTACAGTACTTTCTCCTATGTGCATGTAATTACAGTATTGTATCCTTTGTGCTCGTAATTAGAGAACTATGTCCTATGTTCTCGTAATTACAATACTGTATTTAATGTGCTTGTAATTGCGGCACTGTATCCTATGTGCTTGTAATTACAGTACCGTATCCAATGTACTTATAATTACATTACTGTTTCCTAAATGCTCGTAATTACAGTAATGTATCATATGTGCTTGTAATTACAGCACTTTCTCCTATATGCTCGTAATTCCAGTATTGGATAGTATGTGCTCGTAATTATAGTACTGTATCCAGTGTGCTTGAAATTACAGTACTGTATCCAATGTGATTGTAACTACAGTACCGTATCCTATATGCTTGTACTTACAGTACTGTGGCCGATGTATTTGTAGTTACGGTACTGTATCATATGTACTCATATCAGCTACAATTAATTACAATGTATTTGTAGTTACATTACTGTATTATATGTACTCGTATCAGCTACAATTAATTACAATGTATTTGTAGTTACATTACTGTATCATATGTACTCGTATCAGCTACAATTAATTACAATGTATAGTTTGTGCTATGTTATATTGGTGTCATATGGCAACACGCAATTGTGGAAAATGGAGGATATTTTTTAAGTGCGTCATCAATAAAAAAAATATAATAATTTGATTGATGTAGTTAGTTTCAATTGACCATTGGACAGCCTTCTCAAATCAAGTTAGACATGTGCCTGTGTAGATACTTCGGAGCTAATTTATTCGAAGTAGAACAAACATGTACGGAAGACAAATGTTAAGTGTCTCCACAAATGTGATGATCTTCACCCATGATTAATGTCTCAAGAAAAAAAAGAAATTGGAGTTATGGACTAAAATTCATTAAACGATTCAGTCTCAGTGTTGTTGATCGACTGATATTCGTGTAATAGATTTGTACTGAACCGTAGTGCTGTTTTTTTTTTCAAAAATATCATATCAATGAATGCGTGTAAGGACAGTTTTATATGCATTCAAATTTTTCAGTGTGGTTGGCCACAAGAAACATTGTTTGCTTTCCTAGGTAACCTTAGATTCCAGTGGCTGCATATTCTAACACTTTTCCCTAGCTCTTCTGGAATGTAGTAGTGTAATGCATTACTTGAGCATTAGTTACGCCCTTTTCATCCATGTGGAAAACAAATATCGAATGTCGTGTTATATGTGGTTCCCATTATCACAGGGCCAGAGGTGATGTTACATTGATCAAGGAAGTACTACCATTTAAGGGCAAACAACCAGTCGCATAGTTCATTTATTGGTTTGCTAAAAAGTCATTTCAAAACGGATCGCTCCACTACTAAAATACTGACTCACACTAGTACTAAATGTGTAGTTTCACGTAGAAAAAGGACGTTTAGAATATATATTTCTCAAACCAGGGATTTCAGATAAGGCCTCAAATAAGTTTTTGTTATAAAAAACCCTGTTTTGAAAAATGCAACCCAAGCTAACAAAACTGTTTCATCTCAAATGTGGAGCCAAAAGTGTGAAAAGTTACAACCTATGTTATGTAGATTAGTCGTAATCAGAAGTGTTCAATGTTTGTTTTCTTACAGCTGTGACAGATTTTTATATTATATGATGATATATTGTAAACCTTGACGGTGGTGGGATACAAAAAGGCATATGGCTTAAAAACTACTGCCTAAGAATATTTATGAAATCAAGGTCATTTTAATCCCTGTTCCCATAAACAATGCTAGTATCCATCTTAAAGCACCGTTACTGATTGCAAATAGCTCATATACTAAACGGTAGGATATAAGAAAACTGTTATATTACATTCATAATGAAAGACAATTATCGGTGTCTGAAATGCAATTGCTCTATGTAACATCAGCTATGGTTATACATGTATCTATTTGAGACATAAGCCATTATTTCAACGGCTTACATGAGAGATATATGCAAAATTTGATCCGTTTCTTCAGTTGTATAATAGCAACAACAAGATTATGTCTGATCACTTGTTTAGGTTTTAGTATGGAAACTAGATACGATAACATTACAATCTCCTAATAATACGCAGAGATTTTTTATAGTCATCAACACCATAATTGGCATGAGGTCTACTACAATCCACGTTTGGAGCTACAAAATTGCTGAAAATGATCACAGGTTTCTTATGAAGGGGAAGGAGCTGTCCCCATATTCCACATTATTTGGATTGATTAAATCCTTCAAGCCCTTTCAGCTTCCAGCAGTTAGTTCACACACGATTCTGAAGCTGGTCTAAAATCCAAACATTATTGGATGTCGACTTAACGGTACCCTACACATTCTGTGACCATATATATATATATATATATATATATATATATATATATATATATATATATATATATATATATATATAAGCCTTAAAGTCTTTTGTTTAATGGATTTTAAATTAATCTACGTTGGCTATGATAAAATACGATGTACGCATATAATTATTAACTTTTAATTAGAATTATATGGTATTATAGGATTTAACAGAAGGGACGTGAGACCCGTAAATTAAGTACAAATAAACAAGATTAGTTAGCTAATTTACAAAGTGAAAATTTAAGGGAAACATACAGTGTTGTAACTTTAATCCCCCATAATCCTTAATGCCATATCACATGTTCAAAATTATAATGTTTCTAGTAAATTTAATAAAATAAAATAGTCTTGAATGTCTTGATATGTCTTTGAATGAGTGCTCAATAATACCAAAATTGTGTTTTTGTCCCAAAGGTCAATGAACACTTTGTAATTGTAAGAAGTAATTTAAATTATGCAACCATAAATGATTCCAAAAACTGATTAGAAAACAGGAATTAATACTGTGTTTATCAACATCTATTATACTTATTTCACTTGACCTATGTCGCAATAGAGTGTTCTGGGAAAACAAAACTATCATCCTAATGGAAAATTACTGGACCTAGTCTTGTTGCAAGCACAACTGACCTTGACCTCTTGCTAAGTAAGCATCGTGTTTACTTAGTTATTAAATAAAACAAGTAGGCATTAACTCCATGCACCACTTCAGTTATCATGATCAAAGTTAGGTACACAATATAAATTAAATGTATGTGCATCTCTCAGTTATAAAACTGCCTCTACCACTTTTTGATAATAATCAAAGCACAATGAAGGCCTTTTCTGATCCATTTTCAGACATCACCATGCATAATAGGTCATAGTTTGGTGTGGCCAGCAAAGAATAATCTAACAGAGCAAATGATGTTATGTTGTCTCGATAATGAACAATACATTTGCACCTAAGCCTACAATGATAAATCTGTGTGACTAAATCTCCAGTCCGTGACAGTGAGCCAGAAAGTGCAATATGATACCGTACAATCTTTCCAAAACACACTCGAATCAATATGATGTATATTGTCTCTAACACGCCATATATGAACTTGAATACCTTTCTCGGCAAGTATGTTTTTAAGACGCCACCCCGTCCACCACAATAACGTTAACTCTCTCAGTACAATGTTACATTGATGATTATTTCATTCTTAAAGGCTTTCCCTAAGGAGGATTACAGTACTAATGTTTGAAACATCTGCAAACTATGGCACTTTCTACACTGACAAGACTTTGGCAATTTCACAAATGGAAACCATATTCATTACTAGTACACATTATAGAGTTAGTTTTGAATGTTAAAATCAGATGGACCAGATTCACCTTCAATTTCATTTGGTTGAAAAGCACCATACTTTGTACACTCAGTTCGTAATTTTTGTTACATACCCATTTAATCTTACAATGTTGATCTGACGTTCGATACGGATCTTCAATCTGTATTTCTGTGTCTTACGCCCAGAAAAATTATTTGGTTATTTCCGGGACGTCGGCGCGGCGAATGAAATTCTTAAAAACCCCAATTTTGAATTGCTACACACTATAAAACTAAACTATCTAGAAAGAGACAATAATGGTGCATGCAATAAGTGGAAATCCGCATTCGGTCTGTATTCCGAGTCGACGGAAATAATTCATTTTGATATGGCTTATGAACAAGTCTCGGCCGAACGGCCAGAGCGTGTCCACAACATATATATATGTCGTTCTTTCCTCCGAATAGGAATAAAACACTTATGTAGTTTTAGAATTTATCAGCCCTTCATGGTATACAAAACAGATTCATTGTATGAGCGAATAGAATGCACACAACATTTGTTGCAGGTTTGTGTCTCAAACGACAGATAAACTCACCCAGAATGAGTTTTCTTCAATACTTTCTACATTTTGTTTCTCCTATTCACAAAATTGGCAATGACTATAATAACGAACGTACCACATCTATTTACGAAATGAAAATCGCATCAAATGAAAATTCCACAGCATGTATACATATTCCATAACATAGAATACAGTTACTAACACAAATAGCACTAGGTATACTGAAAGCAACACAAATATAACAAAAGAACGCTTACTTATAATTAGCTTACTCTCATAAAATACCGAAAGATCACCACATATAATGAAATGTTTAGCATTTCACGAATGCAATCTTTGTCCTATGGAGTGTAAAGTTCAATTGGCTAATACACCGTACAAAATGTAGTATTAAATACTGTACGATACGTACTGTATATTAAATATGTTGGGGTATGTACTGTAATAGTCTTTTATCATTCTGACCAATCAATATAAAATACAGACTGGTATACCTTATCGGATTACGTCATATCTTGCAAATCGCGTTGCATAACATACAGAGTAAACTGAGGAAAAGTTTGTTCAGTGAAATACAAGCGATAATTACTTACCGAGAGGGCACAATTGGCATGGATTGCCATCGAGGGATGACCTGGGTCATTGGATTGATATGTCCCTTGTCGTCAGCTTCAGCAATACCAACCCGGTGGTCCAGGCTCTGTCCCACTGATGTCATACTCAGTTATACTGTATTCATACTTAGTAGGGGCCCCGTGTGGCCAAGTGGTCTAAAGTGCTCACATTTACCGATCACTGCCATCTCACCTCTGTTAGCGTGGACTAGAGTCTTGGGCTCGATCAATGTGGGTATGTGAAAACTAACCAATAGCTTCCAGTGCGTTTGTTGTTCTTCCCGGAAAATTGCAAGGTTATTCCTGCATCATTTATACTGGCCACCATGTAAAGCCTCTCGTGTGCTGAAAAAAAATGGTGTTACGCCAACAACAACAACAACAACAACACTTATCCTTAGTATTAATTATTGTTTACGTCCGCCACCTATAATGGTAGGAGCACATCATATAACTGTATGACTACAACATATACTGAAATAACCACCATGTAAAGTCATTCAATTTCGCCTGATTCGGCCTAGTTCTGTTGAAATGTAACAGATTGAAGTCCGAGGCAGCAAGTAGTGGGGTGGGGTGGGGGAGAGCGTTCAAAATTCATAGTAGTTAATCTCATCTTCGACGTAGGACTGTCTTGCCCTGGCAGCTACATTACATCTCTCTCTCTCTCTCTCTCTCTCTCTCTCTCTATATATATATATATATATATATATATATATATATATATATATATATATATATATATATATATATATATATATGCCAGGCCCCCTTTTAGGCCCAGTGTTGTAAGAAGATCACCTTGCGCGAGTTCGTCAGAAAGCATGCCAGGACCTTCCCTTGGGTCAGTGGTTCTTCCCGGGGTTTTCCCGGAGTTTATTTCCACTAAATATACTGGCTGCCTCTCATAGCCAATCAGGTCCCACAAAAAAAACCCTCTCTTTCCGTACATTCAAATACGAGAAAATCCTTCGTTTCTACGTGATTAAACTAGGATGTAGTTAATGGGCAATTATACCTATGGCTTAAAAGTAACATAATTATATATGTTATGCACTTACACTTGATGTCTATTACATGTACAAGTACAAGTATGGCTGAAAACCCGGTAACTAATATACGATTAAAAGGCTTTGAGCCCAGTGCTAAAAGGAGTATAGTATTTAAAATAGTTATGGGAACCTGTAATGGAGAAGAAAGGCAAATTGAATGGCTGAATAACCTGCTAGTTTAATATGCTTGAATAGATTGACTCTATTGATTTTCAGTTCATTCAGATCCTCGAGTATATGCTCCTCCTTTACAGTTCTACCCCTCCAAAAACCGTTACATAACACATATCTCATAACCATATGACCGACAGGGGTGATCGCTACCATCTGTGTCAATGCATGATTGATTGTACACTGTTAAATCGCAGGGATTAACCTTATGTGATCACAAAACCGAAAAAAAATTCCACAAACAATACTAAAATTCAAACATAGATACATGGATTTTAAAGTGTTGGTATAAAGCAGTTTGATGTTCTAATAATGTTGGTGTATCAAATTGTGATCCGCCCATTACGCATTAATACGTGTATTAGATTAGTAATGAATTTCGACTGATCAATCGTTGCTGACGAATTCAAATTTTAAAAATCAAGGGATTTAAATTTTACATGAATCGGCAATCGTTGAGTAGTATCTCTTTTCTAGGAGATATAATTGGACCTGAGAAGGACCGTTTGCATCGCTTGAATACCCACAAAACTTACGGACTTGACATCATCAGTTTTCTACTGTCAAACCCTAACTCCTCGTCCTACTCCTCCTGCATGGTAGGTGTAGAATTAACTTCGTAACTGGTGCTGATGGCGTCTCAGGTGCGGTGAGAGTGGATGTTGTCATAAAAAGTCTTTTATATAAGCTTTGGGTCCTGATGGTCTCTTTTGTGGGTTTGCGCTAAAGACGTCTTGATACATTTCTCTGAGACACCTTTGTTCTGCCAAACTGTTTTGTAACAGAATCACCGTTTATGTTCACTATTTGTTTCAGTCGTTAGGTGCAAAATTTTCTCAGTTTTGTTCCTTTTGTGCTGTTTTTTTCTGAAATCCTCATACACTCGCACCGATGATGAATGTGGTGAATGCCGTACTACCGTCTAATGACACATATTTGTGTGGAGAATGAGAAAATCAGCCAAATTCAAGCTTTAAATCTTCTTCTTCTCTAAGAATACTAGCAACAGTATTAGCTGTATTCGTGGTACCATCACTCCGAATATAATATGTGTACACAGCAGGAGCACTAAAATATATTGTCTTTATTTCATCAACCAAACTTATTGTACATAAACTGCTGCCCAATAATAATTCGTAAGAACGCTCTAGCGCATTAATTTTGAAAGAAACTTCACGCATGGTCTCTCTTTTGCTTTGAAAAGTGATAAAAAAAATTCTGACTGAATTTTGAACCAATAAGTGATTAATATTTCATCCAATCCTTTCTTTTTTTGTCATCAATACATGACAAAGCTATACATCGATTGTGTGTAATGGTTCTTCTTGACCATGATATCTTCATTGCTTCATTAAAATCCGTGATTTTAACCATCTACAGACTACCATGCTTATAATCGTGCGAAATTCCATGTCCTGTAGGTCGAATTGAACCTGGATTTTAAATAAATAAAAGAAAAACAATTTATCAAGTTTTTGCTGTGAGAAATTGTGGTGGATCAGGCGCAGATTGAAACATATGCATACATTTTGATAAAGTTCAGGATTTAATTATAGCAATTATCCAAACAGAGCTATTAAGAGTCATTTATATCTCCTTCATTATCTCAAGCGAATTTAAATCCCAAATATCACATACTAAACTTGAAGCATTTACTCTTTAGCTTGTTAGGGTTCATGAAAAATAATTTTTAAAAAATTCCTTACGAACTCTTACATTTGTTTTAGATAATGCCCTAATTGATAGTGCCCAAGTTTTTTTGACGATGATTTTCAGTCCTGACATTCTATAAACTTTTTGTAACACGTCTAATGTAACTCTAAGAGATATTTCAGTACCATCAAAAATATCTATTATCATCATTTATAATTTATATCAAGTACTATTAATAGTCATTCCTTTAATTGCTTTCTTAGTTCTTATCATTTTCCCTAGGACCTCAACAAAGAAAAGAAGTTATGGAGAAATTGGATCTCATTGTTTGAAATCTCGTTTTGCATTAAAAAAGACTAATATGTTTCCATTTGCATGAATGTGAGTCCATTATAAAATAACTTTATCCATCTTAGCATTGAAGCACGAAAATTAAAGTACCTTAAAGATGCATCCATAAAAATACATGAAATTGTATCACATATAATTTGGTACATGGGCTAGACCTGATGGGTATGAGAAACTATTTTTATAATACTTTCGAGACCATAATATATAATGAAAGGAAATTTAATTTTACAATTCTAGTTTTTAGTTTTACAACAGATCCTTTTTCAGAAATGATGTTAAATTATTTATTTCTTTGATTACAAAGCCTTTTATGTTCCTTTAACGGTAATTGATCTTAACAGTAATTTAATTTTTTAAAATATTATTACTAGCTGTGCATTAATTTCTTTATCGAATGCATTATCCAACTTCATAAACCATTATCCTACAATAATAATACCATATTTGATATCAAATAAACTTATTTTGTCAATATGTGATTCTCTTTTTCTTGTTTTAATTCTAGCCAGTGTAGCTGATAGATACACACTGACATATAAAATTTATTCTCAGTATGTTTCATCTTTATACGGCGTTTATGAAACATGTATACACGTATAATGGCTATATTCGTATGATCTGTATTTGTGTGTGTGTGTGTGTGTGTGTGTGTGTGTGTGTGTGTGTGTATGTGTGTGTGTGTGTGTGATTTAGATTTTTAACGTAACTTTATTAATTTTTCAGTCATATCGCTACGATGTCTGCAGTGGGACAGTTTATAGTGATGTCTAGCACTGGGGCATCATGCCCCAGACATGTAGCATGATGTCCCACCCAGTCACATTATCCTGACACCAGATCGACCAGTCCTAACACTAACCTCTTAATGCTGATTGGACTGAACTGATTCAACGGCATAAAAGATTGGTTGTACGGTGCTAAATTTAGTTTGTTTTATCTTTACCCATTCTGATAATTATATAGTTGAAACAAAGTTGGCTATTTGGCCTCATGCAATGTTAAGTAAACCGTTTTAAAACTGGGCAGATGGAATCTACATTTGTGATTACTACCATGTCTGTGTCATTTTAAATAACCCATAAATTACAATTTTCATTTAATTTAAAAGTTTAACTCATGAAGACAAATCAATTGCATTTCTAAGAATCTAAAATCTCTCATTTTAATAACTGTCATCTCCTTTCAGCAGAGGTCAAGTTATGAATAACTGTAATACATACCTATATTGTTTCCTCCGTAAAACCTATGCAAATTTATTTTCCAGTTAAAGGATATATATATATATATATATATATATATATATATATATATATATATATATATATATATATATATATGTGTGTGTGTGTGTGTGTGTGTGTGTGTGTGTGTGTGTGTGTGTTCAGTTGCGATTATTCTTTCTTTACATTTTTATTCATTATTATCATTGTTTTGTCAGTTGCGGAACGTATTCAAGTTTCAGAAAATTTTCTTCTATTTCGTCTTGTTATTGTAGCATCAGTTATAGGGATAACATACAGTTTTCATACATTTTTGTAGAGAATTAGGTACACTTATTATATTGTCTAAAAAGACACCAATCGATTCCGTTGTTGATATATCTGCGATGTTTTAGAACCATTTTTGCTCATAGTTTTATGTATAACATTTCAACATAAAACCATCAACAGTCGATGTCAAATAAAATTTTTAAGATGGCTGCCACACTGTTGGATGTTAGCAACGCAATGGAAAAAAAAATTATAGAAAAAATAGAATTTGGTATCAAATTTATTTAGTTCAGGATATGGAAAAATAACAGTTATTCTTGATGGAGAGAGCGAGACATTTATAAATAAATAACATTTGTGCAGTTTTGTAGTTGTGCTAAATCCTGAATTTTCATGTATATATTATAGTATAGATACCCGGTTTGGATTAGCAAATGAAAGTCACTGATAAGTTGAATCTAATCGCAAACACTTTCCGAAAACACATTCTTCAAGCTCAATGCCCCACACTTGCAAACTAATCTGTCTAAAAGGGAGAAATAAGCAAACGTCTATGCACTTTCCTCAATTCTACATTTTGTATGCTTATTTTATATTATTCAATAATATAAAGTTTTCTTTGATAGGGTTAGAGTTTACGCGAATACCGACTCACTACAAATCATAAGCCTGGACATTTGGAAACGAATCTCTATTTGCATATGCAACATATTTAATCGTCTTTATAATGTTTGGTTCAATACACTGAAGAAGTTCGATCTTTTGTTCACTTAGGTCAAAAATGAACCATCATGCAGACAGACTGTTCTCATTCAGTGTTTCATTAGCAAGATCTGCCAAAGTTCATAATGCATTCAGCTTCTCCATTACGTAGGCAATGAAACAATGATCATCCGAGGATTTTGATACTCCTCCTCTCTTTCAAATGTGACGTACTTGGAACATGCGTGGCAACAGATTCGTAAAAGTAACGTTTTTGAGGGGCAGCTGCCACAACACTCAGTTGTAATCAATGATACACCGATTTTGCATTGGTACAATTCACATTCTACGTGACTGGATGTATATAAGGGTCGCCACCCATCTGGTTTTGACCGTCCTCTGTTCCATGATCATTATCAATTATCTCCCTTGGAGTATAAGTCGTTTCACTTTCAGCATTTATTGTCTGCCTTATTTCCATATTATTGTCTTCCATATCTTCATCATAAATGGTGTGATACGCATTATTAATAGCCTGCAACTGAGGCTTCGGTAAGGGTTTTGGTGGGCGTCGTGGCGCTTGCGAGGTGGCACCATTGGCATTGAATTGTCTTGGAAAGGCCTGTGGAACATGGCTTAGGTTAACTCCATCGTTTTGCGTGTTGTATACAGCCGCTCCATAGTGAAGAGTCGTAATAGCAATTCCTGGCTGTGAACTCGTGTTGCTAGTACTGCCACGAATACGTGAGAAACTATTCTTGTTACCATTTCTAAGATCTTGCTGTGTAATCATAACTATACTCCCTGAGGGCTCCGATCCATCACTGACACTATGTTCATAGTTACCTAGAATTGGTCCTACAATAAATACAAACAGTGAGTTTGTGTGTATAGCTAAGTTTTAAATTGCGCTTACATTGCGATTGAGTTCTCGTGCACGAGTCCTTTGCTCTGACCTTGGTCTGCCCTGTATTGGGGAAGAGCGCATGGCGAGTCGGTTATTGCTCTAGTGCGTGAGGGTTAGATGATAGGTTCCATTATAAGTTGTACGGGTTCGATTCCTGTTGAAACAAACTAAAACTCTCCAATCTGTTTGATCAAGTATCACCTGTTTGATTAAGTATCATTCTATATATATATATATATATATATATATATATATATATATATATATATATATATATATATCCAGCATGTAATATGGGACCCAGGAAAAAGCGCCTTCTTGTCTGTTTTGGTTATATATGTGTCAATTTCTAATCATAATATCATGTATATACCTTGCATTTTATAAAGTGAATCTGTGCATAATACTGAGTGCTAAATTTCGCTAATCAAGCCAGAACGATCTTGTGCACCTCGAAGGAAATATGCTCAAACCGTGATTCATCTTTGCAAGGGATAAGGTAATGGTTGAGTGGTTCAGAGCAATCGTGCACGAATTCAAGGCAGACACACATACACACAACTGTAAGCTCTTTATTATTATTCATGACATATGAGTATTAGGACACGAATTAATTGATATGACATTCAATGAAATCAAGACAGAAAGTGCAGAATGATTCAATTTGACATGTTTCAAAATCCCGATTGTTATCTATGATCAGTATCAGTGTAACTAATTATTTAACGTCCAAAATAATTTTGGTAATGAGGCATTTCTTATAATACATACATACATACATACATACATACAGACATACAGACAGACAGATAGATAGGTAGATAGATAGATAGACGGACAGATAGACATACATACACGCATACACATTTTCACTTTTCAATGAACAGTCTCAGGTTTAATCGGATTCATGGTTACCTTGTTTAATTTCTCCTGTAGGTGTATTCCTCCTACGAATTATGATGAAGACAGCAATCACTAAAGCTAGAATCAGTATGCTGACGGCAATTCCTACACCTATTACGGCTCCGTCGTTTGAACTGGAAATATTGAGGAACTTGTGGAAAACAAATGATATCTTTAGGTCTTATCCCTTTACCTAAATAAATACGTGTTGGTTAAGGGTAACATTCAAGATGAGAGATTACTTCAGAGGAATTAACCTTATGCGTACGTTCTGTCAATTCCGCCTTTTGAAATGTCTCATTACGACCCTGAAAAACATACCATACAACTTTAAAACAAAGGTATTTCTTAAAGTCCTTAAAGACACCCACACACACACACATACACAGATACACACACAAATATATATATATATATATATATATATATATATATATATATATATATATATATATATATATATATATATATATATATATATAAACTGCCAATCATAGCCATAAACTGCCAATCATAGCGATCCTACTTGTTGATGGCGTCAGCGTCAACTAAATGTTACAGTTTTTGTGCAAGTCAGTCTTAAACCTTTTGATGAAGCTAGTGTTTTAGAAAAAGTTCCACTATTTGTTTCGTCAGGTGGTTTATCTACTACTTCGTCTATATTTATCTTATTGTTTGTTTGATATTTTTTTAATTTCAATTAAATCAGATAAATCAATACAAACAGAATTCATCCAACAAAATTTATACCCTTTTTCCATGATCGCTATAGGGGTGCTAGGCTGGAGAGAGCATTTTTTCTAAAGAACAAAAAGCCTTTGTATATATTAATTAGAGGTATAATGGACAGTTCCACTAAATGTTTATTTGATATTTGACGTAAGTTTGACAGGAAAAAGGCGAAGGTATTAGATGGATATTTCGCAGGAATTAATAGTTAACATTACATAAGATATGCACCAAACTCAGAGAACTATCTGATAAAGATTTACCTTAACTGGTCATGAACAAAAATCGGTGTATCCAAAAAAAATCAAATAGATGCCATAATTTTAGACGCTGCTGAGTCAATGCTAAATACTGCCAGAGCGATTTTAAGATGCCGCAAAATCCAATTTAGATGGAGGCACTGAGCATGCATTTTATATAGGTGAATGTGTACGATATATTAGAAGGGGAAGACTGAAGAGTTGTTCCAGAGAATAAGGAAACATCTTGTATTAAATCGATTACATTAATAGAGACACAAACCGACAAACACGCAATATGAGACACCAATTATATTTCAATATTGCGAATCTAATAACTATAGAGACTGAGGATACCAGAAAGCTTGTTATCAAATAAAGTAAAAATAGTGATAATGATAATAAGTAATAAATATTTGCAATTTTGCAATATACCTGAAAAAATCTCCAGAACATTAAAGATTATGTTGCAGTGTGGATCATTGACATGTTCAATACATTATAGTACTGGACGCTGGAAGCATCAAAAAGAGCGTCAAACACAAATTTGTATTAATGCCATGCACCGTGTACTAGAGACACAATCAACTATATAACACAAGACTTCTTTTGTGCTTAATGATAGTCACACAAGTGATATAACCCAGTAGTTTGCAAAGCGCGTATTGTATTCAATTATTTGACAGCACCTTAAGCAATATTGCACGCACAACTGCGCGGAGGATTAAGACAGAAATAGATGCTATATCTGACGCGTCAAAAAAATACCTGATTGAAAATACCCTGAGTATTTAAGAGGCTATACAAATCTGAGACAAAAATAAAACAAACTGAAAGTGAAAGTCTTTTCAATAATTTGATGAGCAGCAGTCTATTTCGCAAACAGTTTTGAAATCACAAGCAGAGAACAACAGTTAAAATATTTATATGTGAAAGCAAACTTTTAAATTGCCAGTAAGAACTATAAGTTGGGCACAGACAACTAATACAGCTCCTACGGACCATAATATTAACATCTGACCCAATTACTGTACTCTGGGTTTTTCTTTTGTTTTGGTAACACCTGCAATACACATGCATCTTATGTATCCATGATAAAACTTTCAACAATATGATAATACTATGCTGAGCGCCTGGTGTTTGACAAACTTATTTTAGAGCTGCCCGATATGAAGATTTATTCCAGTGAGATTTCGCGGTTTATATCGAGCATTACATGTGCTTACTAATTTATCAATATTCAGAAATTTTGTGAAAAATTATGTTAATTTTTACCCGTAATTAGTTTCAACCAATCAATGACCTTCCTTTTTTATGCATGGTATTTGATATATCACTACGCATAGACTGGTTCTGAAGCTTATACAAAAATAGTTGCCTGTGATCTAAAATCAAATTTTAATGTCATGACAAGTATTCATAGAGCAGCACCCTTCCTTCAAACCTTCTGCAAAGCACAGTTGTCTCGCAATTACCGTTTTTGAAAATATCGAGGAATTTATTTCACTCGGGGAGCTTCTGAAATGCTAAATTCATGACCTATTCAACACAAGAATTAACGTTTCTCTTTCAGACTTCCTACTGTATCCACAAAAAAGTAGTTTGGATCCTATGTGGACATGATGTAGTACATGTCTGAAGCTAGCTGAATTTCAACGCCCTCTGCAACGCGACTCTAACGGAGGGTTGGGGGTTGGGGTTGGTTAAAGCATGACAAGATACGGGCATTATTTCTAGATACAGACATTGGTGTTGGCGGCTTGTGACATTTATCAAAACTATTAAATTCCATAGAATGTAGTTATTTGTCATTATTTTTTTGCATAAAGCTTCAGACCTTCGAGTTTTAATTTTTTTTTTTTTGCTTCTGCAATGCTCTTAAACTTGCATTTTTTCCTTTTAGTTTTGGAGCTAACGTATAATACTGGGCTGTGCAAATATTCATAATGCATTAGCGCGCCAGCCATTTTTATTAATTTTCTATTTTATTTTATTGGTGCTGTATGCTATATGTTTTAATTCTTGTCGTCTCCCAGAAGATGAGGCTATGCGTGTTCACTAATCAGGACATAAATAGTTTCTAAGATGAGCTGGCATTTTTTTTGATTCTCAAGCGTATAAGGTCTCTGTTTTCGTAAATGGTGTTTGTTTCCTTCATTGCTATGTATTTCGTCAATATTAGATTTTGTATTTTGCATTATAGAATAATGTAGCTCTTCAAATTATACAGTACATATAGCAATGTATCATATAATAATGCGAATATTACTGAATAGACGTGTATGCGAACTTCAGTATAATGTTAAAAATTGATTTACCTATTATGCAAGTAAATTCATAAACACAAGAAGAGGACATTTTATGAATTGTATAATCCGTCAAATATGAGGAAGGCTTGCATAGTCGTCCTTGTCCGCTTATATGTGTTCTTTTGTCTGTCCGTTATACTTTCCTTAATATTTTATGATTATGTATTGGAATTCATACATTGCAAAAGAAGCTGTGGTGGACTAATAATTAGTCTTTGAAGAACCTACGTTGACACTCTCTTAGAATTTAAGATTGCATGCCTAATTCTAATTTCGATTAAAGAGAACAAAACGTTTAGTAAATACATTTGCTGTGTTAAATTATGTAATAAGAAAGAAAATGGAAATAGCTGTGTTACATTTTGACAAAGGAGATGTGTTGACGGTCGGATCAATTACACGAAAAGATTCAGTTACAACTTCATCGAGCTTAAATGTGTAAAATTTATAGTTTTGATGTTGTTATGTGCTATCAATAATCTTTAGAAAACAATGCTGCCAAACAGGTGCATTTTATAATATGATCATATCGCAAATTCCAGATAACGAAGGTCTAGCATACATCGATAAAGGTTTATATTCTGGTGATTTATGAAATGTGTCGGTCTACAGCCTTTTATTATCCTATCAGATAGTGCGTTCCATTTCTTTTTAGAGAGATTTATCGTTAGTAACAATATTTTCCAAATGAATGTTTCACTTCAGAAATATAAAAGACGTGATCTGATTGGTGAATCAGAGGGTGAATATCCTAGCATCAATGTCCATCGTATCTCCTTCTTACACTTACATTTCCCTTCTGATGAATTTTTTGCTTTTAATGAACTGATTATTTTGAAGGGCTCCGTATCCATGGGATGTTTTGTGAAGTTGTGAGTGTACGGGTTGCTCATTAATAAAGGCACAGGTATCGATCAAAACAAATGCTTTTTTACATTATACTGTACAACAATAAATCAAACATTTTAAACAGCAATCTAGTATCGGACGAATCAAAGACATTAAAAGTTAAGATTAAATATGCCCTGACCCTCGATGGATACATATCAACATATAAACTGTACAGAGATATATAAGACACCATCATGTACGAGATCATTTGGTATTAAATTTATTAAACAGTCTTTTGACTTTCGGAATCTCTGTGAATAAAATGGTCAGGAAAAATGTTCATATTTCCTTACGCTAAGACACAAATGCAAAACTGACGGTCACTGTCAAATTAAAAATATATCGATCACCTTAATAAGTCGCACATTATGTTCGTGAACTGAAATAAATGTTTATTCGGAGGCCTCGAACATTACGCATCCCCTCGGAATTATAATAGAATATGATCTTTAAAGTCAAGGAATGATACTAAACATTTCTAATATTAATTGTGAAATATGTTTATGAAACGTTTTCGGAAACTAATAATTATTGTGGCAAAAAAATTGTTTCGTTGCGATCAATATTGCATTCATGAAATTTCGTATTTAAATTGTAATGTACTTCATATGAATAAAATACCTGGACACAAGCAAATTACTGATTTAATGCACAACCCCTTACCTATTTTATACGGCAAATAGCCCATATCATTCAAATTTCTAAAAACCCACTTAACAGCCTCGAGCGCCATAACCGAAGAAAGAAGAATGTCTCCGCATTGTCCATTTGAAAGCTTGTAGATTTCAAACATTCCTGCCACAGTTACGTTCCCTTGAAGTTCCCCACTTTTAATATATTGTCCTATTGTTCCGTAAATTCCCATTAGCAGGTGGGCAATCACCATGATTGAATTAATTCTCTCCATTGTATCATGGTCTGAAAATGAGAAGTTTAATTGTCATTGGTAAAATCATTTTAATTTTCGTTTTTGTTTCGTCATTGCTGTCATTATCATCGCCATCATCGTCATCATCAACTTCCTCATTAAATTCGAACATCTGGAGTGTCCAAGTAGATGCAGTGGCAGCGGGTCCTGACTTTGAATGTTTAAGCATTATTAATTTAAAATCGGTTGATTACGTACGTTTTGTCAACTTAATGGACGCGCTTTCTTTCTATTTTTCCCTAAGGTGATCTTTGCGGTAGCTGAAACTGAAGAACTCGGTGAAGAATCTAAGACCTTGGACGGACGACTACATGCCTATCAATCGAACCAAGAACTTCAAAAGTGCGAAGCGATTGCGTTACCTCTGAACTATCCATGCCCCATTCCAGAAGTGCTTCTTGCTATAATTAATTTGCTATCAGTAAACTAACTGTATCTAGATCATATTCAATGTCATTAAAAACTTTAAATTCCTTAAACTAGGCATTTCAATATTTTAAAATGCCTACAACATTAGTATACAGAGGAGAGCACGTTTGGTTATTGAATCAAAAACCAAAATAACATCAAAAATAAAATTAAATTCAGTTTATTTACTGGACTAAAGGAAACGCCCTTTCCGTTCAATGAATTCTTACTGCATATTCTTTGATTCCAAATAACTTTCCACGTATTCGTTCCTAGGAATCACAACGCATGTTGAGATTCTGCATGTGGTCTGTGGATATGTACATGACAGAGCCTAAGCATCTGCTGCATTTTACCCAGACTGATTTAAAGGTACGACCGAAAATAATTTTCCAGCGATTCAAAATATTCAGAATCGAGAAGAATCTTTCAGCAAAGGCCAGATCGTGTCTGGATGTCAACTGGTAACAGCTACCGTGACAAAGACAATGATTATTTAAAGTCGGTTTGTATTTACATAATAAGAATAATGAACTGAAAAGGTTCATAACATCTGGCGCGGCCCACCGGTATTATTTTCAGACCATCTGTAGAGATTCACGGGTCCAAATTACAAGTTAATGTATGTCTACATCGACTACAAAGGCAGTGCATCAGAAACGGGAACTTCTGTTCATAGTATAAGAGAAAACCTGCGAATGAAAATACTTAAATAACAAATGTAAGCAAAAATGTATAATAAAGATAAATTCTTCCTATTATGTATAGGACCATATAATTTTCCTAAAACATATAAAAACTCTGGCGAAAAAGAAAACAAACTTGTTTTCAAGAGCGAAATACTGCAGGTTAATTCCGATTGGAGCTACATTGGGATAGGTTTAGAAAGGATGTTGCGGTCTCCCAAATCTAGTTAACAGACTGCGATCATGCAATTCTCAATTGCTGATATTTATTATTGTCAAGAAAAATAATTAAATAAGATACCCTTCTTGATCAATTCTTATGGACTGAATCATTGCTTGAATAGTGACATCGGT